>PNEQ01010736.1:0-21110 GCA_003012365.1 Medauroidea extradentata
CTCTCAGAGGAACCGGGCGACTGGCTTGGTTCCCTCTGCTCCGCTGTCCCGAATGCACACGGAAATACCCGAAGGCAGAAGGGGTGGCGGGCCCGAAGTGCTGGAGAATGCTCCGCAAAGGAGGGGCGGGTGGCAGGGGAGGCAGCGAGGAGGCATGGAGGAAGGCTGTGGCACAGAGCAGGTATGAAGAAAAAAAGGCCAACGCCTGGAAATAGAACGGGAACGCACCATCGCTACAGATACGATATTTGTTTAAATAACGTTGATATACATTTAATAATACCATAATTTACTAGACGACTCACAATTATTTGCTCTACATCGAAGTAGGGAACCAGTGGTTCCCTTGGTTCCATGGAATATTCGCCACTGATATGTATTATTATTTCTGTACATGTGTAACTTAGCAAAAATATCTGGCACACCAATAGGGCAGCTACTTTCTCAAGCTCACTACGAATTAAAAAATAAATGTCTTTCTATTATTTTGCAAATTTTTTATATCTTTAAAGGCATGGAGCAATATCCAAGCAGAAATCTTTCTAGCTAGTCATGCCTACTTCTTTACTCATCCTCACTCTTGCTGTTATTTTTCCTCCCAGTGTCATATATCTCTCTTCCTCATTGTTTAGCTCGTTCTTAGCAATATTGTCTAGTACGTAATTACATCACGTTATAACAATCTGCAAACTTTATTTAAATATCAAATCAAATTTACATTACTATCTCACATGATTCACAAAGCCTCTTTGCTTTGATTAATATCTGTCTGATGTCCAAGTAAATTTTAAATATTGCTGCCAGAAATTACCCTAATACATCAGTGTGCATATAGGTTACAAGTACCGTACATACCAAGCATTGTACTACCATAATACATATTTTGAGTGTGGGGTAAATTTTCTTAAGTAAATAGGTTTTGTGATGCCACAGCTGCAGAACGTCATCTCAGAGATGAAGAACGTGTATTCTAGAGCGAGGATATGTCCGTACCACAGCAGGATGACTGCGTACTGCGACATGCTACTGGAGCCAGGTGCGAGTCATTATCGTGTTTCTCTTTTTGGCACTTTGTGCGTCAAACATTTAAGAGTTCGTGAACTCAGTTTCACAAACCTTAGCACAGGGCTGTACCTAGAGTAATTAGTACCCAGGGGAAGAATATTGGTTTTGACAACTCATTATTTATTTTCCTGTAAAATCCAACCAATTATTTTTGCATCGTAGATGGCAGTTGCTGCACTGTTTTTAAATGACAGTTCAGAGTTTTTTTTATTTATTTCTGTTTATTATTCTTTTCTTTCTTTAATTTTATTTATAACTGCAAACTATAGTTTATGGTGTATGATGTACTTCTTTGCTTTAAGTTATGTTGAAAATTTATTTCACTCTGAAATGTATTATTTGCCAGGCTTGATACTTTGTTGACTGGTGCCTGATGCAGGTCACTCCCGCCCCTTCCCCCCCCTTTCCTGTCGCCCGGCTGCTATTATGCCCCTGCCTTAAGGGCGTTCACGTGGCAAAAATTCAAAATTTTATATTTGCTTGGCATATTGTTAGTTTTATAGACATTACTTGTGACTACATTTTCCACTTGTAGACATTTTTTAGCTCTCATAGTTTTCCCATAGCGGCATGTCCAAGTCAGTATTTGCAAGTTACAGGAACATAGGTTTAACGAAAACCGAGTGACTTACCCGAATGAAATAATTTACACTGAAATTACATATAATGGGCACTATGCTAAAATATTTAAAAACACAGGATGGAATTCCTTTGTACTTTTTAAAAAAATCCGAAAATAACGAAAATTTACCTCGTTTGTGGCAATTTTTAAAACAGACAAAATGACTTTGTTGTGTGTTTTAAAATCTTTTAGCATAGTGCCCATTATATATAATTTCAGTGTAAATTATTTCATTCGAGAAAGTTACTTGATTTTTGTTAAACCTACGTTCCTGTAACTTGCAAATTCTGACTTTGACGTGCTGCCGTGGCAAAACAATGAGAGCTAAAAAATTACTACAAGTGGAAAATGTAGTCACAAGTAACGTCTATAAAACTAACACTATGCCAAGAAGATATAAAATTTGGAATTTTTACCACGTGAACAACCTTAACAAACAAACCTGGTCAATATTTGGGTTTGTATTTTTTAAACTTTAGAATTAACTTTTGGAATGTGGTTTGCTATACGGATAAATAAAAAAATGCATGAGTTATAGTATTTTAAAATCATGAAAGTGGATAAGATAGACAACTTGTTTTGTTTAAGTGAAGTAGTGAAATAAAAAAGGAAGAGCAGTTAGGAAATGTGAGGAGGACGACTGGGCTTGGGAAGAAGTGAGTTGAAGAATATGTGCGGGAACAAGGGAAATGTTAACTATGGGACTACCTGGCTACAGATAATTAAGTTAATAATGATAATAATTTTTAGCTATACAGGCAGTATAAAGTTAAACACTAAAATATTACAAAATAAAATTTTTTTCACAAAAAATTTATAATTTATAAATTACAGCAAATTCACATTTTTCTGTATTTCTATACACAACAAACTTTGTTATGAAAATTATTTTAATATTTTTGTAATAGATACTTGACCCAGTTTTATTAAAGTAGTATGTACAAGCAGTATATTCTGCAGAATATGAGAATGTGAGGGATATTGTTACACAGGAACCTGTATGTATGTTTGGAAAATTTTAAAAAAATGTTAAAACCCAATTTTTATGAAAGTCTTGCTGTTTTTTTTTAATTGACTTGTAAATAAGAAGAGCAAATAATTATATGAGTTTACACTTTGTGACCTTAGTAGAATGAGAGATGTGCAACTGGCAAGGTTACAATAAATACGTAGGTTGTTGAATTTGTAACTGTGAACTAGAGAATGTGATTGAGCAGGTGTGAGAAGGTATGCAAAATATGTGTGATATTTTCATGGCTAACAAAATGGAAAATGCATAAATGCATAAACTAGTAACTAAGGTAGAATGCACCAGTCTACCTCGTAACAGTGGCCAGCGTGTGAAGAGGCAACAGTCGAGCATTGTATGTATACGTGTGTGTGGGTACCTAGATGCAGTACAGCTGCTGGCACGGTCCCGCGACTACGAGGAGCAGTTACACGTGTGGAAGGCATGGCGTAATGCAGTTGGCCCACCTCTCAGGAGACTCTACTTGCGCTATGTGCACCTGGCAAACAAGGCTGCCAAGGCTAATGGTAAGTCAACTGTCATTTTTATATATCTACTAGCTGTTGCCTGCGACTATGTTCGCGTGGTTTTCAATTTTTGTGGTAATACATTTAGTACGAGTACTCTGCATCCATTGCAATGCCACTCAAAGAAAGTAAGTGTTTGTGTTTAAAATAAGATGAGCGAAGCCCATGCTTTTTTTTTTTTGACCACCGATTGTAAAGCTTTCAGCCATGCAAAAGTTCAGTCTAAATACTCAAAACTATCTTCAGATAGACTGCGGTTGGCGCAGTAGCTAGACCAACTACCTCCCTTCAAGCAATCCGGGTTCGATTCCCAGTGGGGTCAGTCCCCAGATTTTTGCACGTGGAAATCATGCCAGGCGATGCTGCTGGTCAGCATATTTTCTCGGGAATCTCTTTCGCCCAGCACGTTCATTGCTCCATGCTCACTTCATGTCGCCCCACACCAGTGGTAACAACGTAGATGTTGAGTGCTTACGAAACACACTTCACTCCACTACGTTAACTAATTTGTAAAAATGTTTTGTATTTACATTTTTAATATCTTTACAAAATCTTGATTTTTTCCAAATAAATAAATAACAATTAATAGGCGGTTTTGATTAATTCTTTTCTTTACACAAGATTTCTTGTAAGTAATAATATTTCTACTAATGATATTAAAAGTGATAAATTATAGTGAGCGAGAGAGTGTGTGTGCGCGCGCTTGTATGTGTTTTTTATTTTTAAAAAATATTTTTGGAAAATAGGTAATATATAGGTATTGTACATATATTATATTTTAATTTTCTAAAAATTACTTTTTTAATAAAAAATTTTTTAAAAAT
Source organism: Medauroidea extradentata (assembly GCA_003012365.1). Lineage (NCBI taxonomy): Eukaryota > Metazoa > Arthropoda > Insecta > Phasmatodea > Phasmatidae > Medauroidea > Medauroidea extradentata. The sequence goes on from PNEQ01010736.1 coordinate 4,048, forward strand.
TCTGAGTGGTACAAAACGGTGTTAGGTGTCATTAATGGCCGCTTTAGAAACATTTTGAGAATGAAAAATTTTTCCACTAAATTTTTTGGGTCCTCCATTCTACCCCGTGCCCCATTTCGCCCCATCCTCTCCTGTCCCATTTTACGCCCATCATCCACCCCCCTCCAATATATAGATATTTGTCAGAAACCTTTGCAGGGGCATGCACACGTTACATAAGTTTCATCACAATCCGATGAATGGTATAAGAAGGCATTCAATTACAAACAGACGTTACATAGATGTCCAGGGTATGTTACATGTCCTCTTGACAACTTTGGTAGTTGTAAAAACGGAAAGGTGTTGACCAGGCCACATTTGGCGAACCATCCAAACATTCGCCTGCAGTGCTATCGGAAAACCAAAATCAGGTTGGGCATAGCTGGGAATCGAGCCTAGGTTCTCGGAAATACAAGACAGTTGTTTCACCACTTTGCTCAATCATGAAACATATTTTCTGTTTCTTAATGTTCCCTCTACTGTGGTCCGAGTCTGATTCCCAGTGGAGTCAATTCTGATTTTCTCGTATGGGAAAAGTTGCTATCAGCCAGCTGGATTTTTAGGTTTTTTTTGGATTTCCCTGTCATTTTATTTCACCACTTCTCTATACTAAACTGTAACAATGGTACTCAATACCTCGCTGTTGATTGGGTCAGAACAGTTGAATGCTATGAAGCAAGAGCTAATAGAGTGTGAGTTGTGTAGAAGTGTGTGTTTGGGGCAGGTTTCCATGACGCAGGCCAACAGGAGCGGCAAGTGTATGAAACTGATGACTTTGAAGAGAGTATTGGCAAGCTGTGGCAGCAGGTGACACCCCTGTATGAGCAGCTGCACGCGTATGTGCGGCGCCGCCTCATCGACAGGTACGGCACACAGAGGGTGCAACCAGATGGCCCCATTCCCGCACACCTGCTAGGTGAGTTGTACACCATGTCCTGTCTACCTTTCTGTCTATCATCTGTCATTGTATATTTCTACCTTGAATATTAATACAATAATGGTGCGCTTGTGGGAAAAGTAGTTGATGTCATACTTTTGTTTTATCTGTCAGTGAAGAATAAACTGCAAGTAGTTACTGCCGCTTAATTAAGCTCTCTTTTGAATACACTTTTGTAACAGAATATTTGCAAGCCTCTGGGCACGTCAGTAATTACAATTCTGTGGATATTGTTTGTGGAAGTAATTTTAATTTTGTTTGTTTACTTGTAGCAAACTATTTCATTGTTGATTAGAAATACATGTTGTAAGCATTGGGTGACAAAGCTTCAGTCATTTTCTATAGCGTAATGCACAGGTTTATATGACTAGCACATGATGGTAACATTACTGCTTCAGGCAGTGTAGTTAAAATAGATTCCAAGTGTGAAACAAGACAAAGGGTATTTCACCGCCAAGTCGAGAGAGAATAGTTGTGATCGTCAGACTACAGAGGAGATTGTAAGTGTTTGCAGTTCAGCACAGACCTCTGTGTGTTATGTCTCACAGTTGCTGATGTGTAGGATCCTAGATGGAAACAAACTGTCGTATGTACATTATCCACGTTCACACGAACCTGTCTACCACATAGACTTCTGCAACTGTGTGAATAAAAACCTGCATTTCTTTCACTGTCTTTTGTTTTGACGACTTGACACAGTTCACATATAGACACACTCTGTTTGCATGCCCAGATGAAAATTAGTCTCCATGGTACTGTGGAAACAAGTTTTCATCATTGTCGTAATGTAACGTAGTAAATGTTGCTCATTTGTTTTAAACACTTGGCTAGTGTTTGTCTGTAGTGTTTACATGCAGACCTGTGTTCGTTCTTCAAAATGTTTTGTCTAGACAGTGGCACACTGCATATAGTGAAACTCGTTTAATACATTCCTACATAAAGCATGTAATTGTTCCAGTCCCGCCATTTTCCCCATAAGACATGTGTTTTAAAATCCTATTCAAAATGTTGCTAAATTTGTTATTTTTTCTTTTCCAGTATATTATGCATAACATTTGTTCGGAATGCATTATCAATATTAAATTTTTTTCTTGCTAATAATTTGTAGGAAAACCTATGAAAATTTAAATATACATGGTGTAACTGCCTGCCACAGCAGTGCATATTTCTGTTTGTCTACTACAAAGTGTAGTTCCGGATCTGTATCATGGCTAACCGGATGGCGAGTGCGCATATTGAATTTGGCGTCCATATTTTTTGTATACTGTTTTATGTATTTAGTGGACCTTTTCATTTAAGACCCAAATAAACAGTTTTGTAAATAAAAAACTTAAGATTACGTATAAACCTTTGTACAGTAATTCTATATAACAATGAATATCAGTTGTAAAACAGTTCTAAATATATGACTGCTGCTCGGAAACGGCACACTGAGCGAGGTGTGGCAGTGGTAAAACTCTCGCCTTGCGTTTGTGAGGACTCAGGTTTGCTCCCCGACTTCGGCCATCTTGGTTTCAGTTTCCCAGGGTTTTCCAAAATCTATCCTGACGAATGCTGGCATGGCTCCTTGAACAAGCCCTGGCCGACACCCATCTGCTGTATATCAGTACCAAGACCTTGTGCTTTTTGAGATATGTAAAAGTGACCAAATAAAATTAATAAATTATTCACTGCCAGTCATTAGAGGAGTAAGAAAACATTTATTAATACTGAAATATATGCGGTAATGGCTAATTTTTTTTCTCAAAGGTTGTTTCTAAAAGTTCTTGGTTTATTGTGAACCAAGTATATTAGTGAGTTAGATATTTTGGTCAGCGCTTAACATTGAGGTCTTTAGCGCTGATGAGTGATGACAAGAGGTGAGTATGGAGCAGTACCGGAATGAAAGGGCAGGGGAATCGGAGATCCCTGAGAAAACCCGCCGGCCAACAGCATCGTCCAGCACGATTCCCACGTGTGAAAATCCAGGGACCGACCCCGCCGGGAATCGAACTGTCGTGGTGGGAGGCGAATAGTATGACCACTTGGCCACAGCGGGCCCCTAAGCATATTAGTGAGTATATGATTGCATTGTGATGGTGCAGGGAACATGTGGGCCCAGAACTGGAAGAACATAGCGGACGTAGTACTGCCCTTTCCTGCCAAGCAGTCCGTGGACGTGAAGCTAGAGATGCTGCGGCAGCGCTACACTCCTCGCAGGTACGCCCTCCTTGAACTACAGTTGTACAGTCTACTCCCAATTATACGTGGTAGTCATGGGAACAGACACAATGGAAAACCTAAATTGTAGTAAAACGTGTTGTTTTTTTTTACACTTTCGGTGGAAATTGATTTTGTGTAGCATGAGTGTGAAAGCTGGCAACTATGTGCAGTGTTGCATTAACATGTCGCACAAACACTTGAGCCATCTCTTTATTCTAAAATCCTTGTCAAACGGTCAGTGTGTAAAGTCGTTGATCAGAATTGCTGCCATCGCCTCATCCTCTGTCTAATCCTCCTTTGCCTGTTGCTCATTTCCTAGGCTGCTCACCCCGCCTTGTCATTCCATTTGAACACAGTTATATAGGCAATTAGTAAACTAGTACTTGTTTTGAAACCTGACAATAAAAGACTAGCTAACAAAATAAAATGTGAAATTTTTCCCTCTGCACACATAATCTTACCAGCTTTGGAACTTAAAAGGAAATGATTATATGTAGTGAATAACTTACTCATTATTCTTAAAGGTTTTACATACCTTCACATGACTTTCCCCGTATGCATAGAATTTTATACCATATTGACTTGCGTAATATCTACCGTACACTTATTTAGCGAAATTTGAGTAGAGCAAAGTAATGGGGCATTGACATCTTAAATGAAGTAGTATGTATATTTTTAATTTTATACCATTTTCTGCATAAAATTAAACTTAAATCCCTAGTTTACAAGTTGTTTATTTTCGTATTTACAAGTTATAGAATCAAAGTACATATGTCATACAGATGTTACAAATGCTGCTGCAGACAATGTAACTTAATTGCTGCAAGGCACAGCAACTGTTAACTCAGCAACTTTTGACAAAATAGCTCGAATGCCATTCTCTCACTGTTCAAGATGAATTGCAAGAAGGTGGATGGGGCGAGACATGCTGACTGTGAGGTCATATTTGCCCTCCACAGTTGACACACAGTGAAGGTGTGACAAATCAAGGAATCTACGATGTCAAAGTTTTAACAATAACATATGAACAGACTCTGTACTTTCAGCGGTCACCATTTTTAGGTAATTTGTTCAACAATCACGGCAAGTGGTGTTCTGTCTCCAAGCAAATTTTCCATTATTCGAACACACGCAAAAATGTAAATTTTAAAAAAGGCTAAAACTGACCAATTTACGGAATGAAACACTTTGTAGTGTGTATTATTGCACCAAATTCTAGTTGTCAAAATCTTTATCACATTCAAATTTTGATGTAAAGTAAGATAACTGAGCTTCACACGAATTAACTTAGAGCGGAATCGATTATGACCTTTGTTGAGAAACCACCAAGAGCAATTTCAAAAAACCTAGCGAAACATAAATCAGGATGGTCGGAGCCGGGGATCGAACCTGGGTGATGTAGAATCTCATTCTGTGTGACTGCTGCTGTGCTGCTGTTGGTGCTGAACAATATTTCATCTATACAGCAGCCTCTCTCCCCTGCCGTCCTCTCTACGACCAACCTGCACCTGAGAATACACCACTTCAAGCCAAAGCCATATTGACTGCGAGGGGTGACGACATCTTTGGTGCATCTCGTGTATATAGCTGCCAAACAACCTGCTGTCTTCGCACTGTTGCAATATTGCCTGGCAAGCCGGACAGCAAGACGTCCGAGCGGCAATCAGGTCAGCGTTGGGAAACCACGGAAGACAGCAACTCACCTCACCCCCCTCGTAGTTGCACAATATCGAGGACAAGCACGTCGATATATGGTGCTGTTACCAAGAAAACGAGGTCTGTGTGCTGTTGTCTGTCGTCGAGCGGTCGTCCTCCAGCACTCATCAGATCAACATCAGTTCGGTTCTCCGCCGGGGACTCTGGATCGAGCCCCGGCGGGAGCGTGCTCGTCCGTTGATGCCGTCTCCTCATCAATCCAGCTTCGGTAAGGTCGTCAGATCTAATTATGTGGCAGCAACTCTCAACTTAATATAATAACTTAATAGTCAGTAATATTGCGCTCCCTTCCTAAATAAATAGAACACATTGTAACCTATTTTGTATTCAGAGAACCTGCCATTGTAGTATAGTAAATACCCGTTTCACCATAACTGTCTTAAAGTCATTTAACATTAAATAATATTTAAATAAACCCACAGTGTAGCTACCATCTTAGTGAAACCCCCCAAACTAATAATAACTTAGGAACCCCCAATATAATAACGACTTACAATTAAATCATTTTGTAACAGCACTACAACCACTTCTCCCAGCACTAAAGAGACAAAGGTTTTCATAGACGAATCATTTCTCCCTCTTTCCTGTGTCTCGCAGCCGTTTTCCTCATTTCCCGCTGCCATCAATCAGTGCATTTCCTCACCCACTTCTTTCCCCTCTCCCGTTCTTTTTGGACCCATTAGCATAAGGCTGTTTGGGAAGCTGAATTTATTTACATTTTTAACAAACTGTTGTTTCAGCCATTCAGTTGTGGTGTTACTACATGCACTATGTATAACAAACTTCACTTGGTTGACAATGGGTGGAACAATTTACTTCACTGTGACAAATACCTCATACATGAAAAAGCAATCAGTAAGTGGGACAGATAGTAAGATAGCCTTTGTTAATCCTCTCCTTTGAAACATCAATAATCAGAGGAGCATTTGATAGTGTTTGAAACAGTATGGTACAGCTTCTAGTTGCAGATCAGACAAAAACTCTTCTTTGTTGTAGAGATAAACTATGCCTTGAGCAGACCAGGCATACATAGCACTATTTCACCCATCACATTCAACAGCTGTTGTCTTGTCGGGTACTTAAATAAATAACACCTTTTTAAACTTCAGCACAGATTCACTACCTGATTTCTCAGCCACTAAATCCACTCTTAAGTTTCTTCGAGGCAACTTAAACACTGAGACTTACTACTGTATTCAGATATTACATACAAGAGTAATATTGTTTCGTCTGTGATAGACTAAAATTTGCAATTTAAAAAAACGATGTGTTTCTTTCCGTTCAAATATTTCTGCGGCTTTAGGTTTAATATATATGAATATTTGTTTTATAGTTTATTTTCAGTGATGTAAACTACTGTAGAAATATTTCCGCAGAATATTCCAAGTGGCAGAGGAGTTCTTTACTTCTCTGGGAATGAAGCCAATGCCCATAGAGTTCTGGCAGCGTTCCATGCTGGAAGAACCACCTGATCGTGAAGTAATATGCAAGGCTTCAGCGTGGGATTTCTGCAACAGCAGGGACTACAGGTGACTTTTCACAGTTTGCGTTGATTGGCTGTGTTTGTAAAATACTGCGTGCCATCTGCAGCCACAGATTTTTTTGAGCTAAACAAATTACATACACGACCTCTGTGCAGTCGAAGTATGGACAGTTAGTTGGTTGGGATTTGTGGCGTCAGTGAGGGGAACGTGTTTAGAGTGGAATGGTGTGATGATGGAGTAGGATACTGTACATCGTAAATCCATACCTCATTAATCCAAAGTGGTTTTCTTGTCCCTGGGAATGAAGTGAGATAGCAAGGTAAGGTAAGTGGGCTTTGCATCTTGTTGACAGCGAGGTCATTAGCGATGGACAGGAGCTGAGAGAGTTGTCGCCATGGCCTTTCTTAAGGAATCATCCCAGCATTCATCTGGAGTGATTTTCGGAAACCATTGAAAACCACAGGATGGCCGGAGCTGGGGATCACACCCGGGTTCTCCTGAATGAGTCCAACGTGTGGAATGAGATGAGAAATTAAATACTGACTTACACCCTAATACAAAAAAAAATCTTTATATGTAGAAGTATATACTGTAAAGAAAATTTCTGTGGTAAAAATATGTCATGAGGGTGTTAAGAATGTTTGTATGTATTTTGAAGATAAAAAGCCTGAAAAATATTCCTGAACGTTTTATTGTTTTGGCAAACACCTGGTTATACAAACCTATTTATTACCTCGTTATTACCAACTGCAAAATGTTACGTACCATTCTGGTCAGCGTTAATGATGCAGGTGTGTGTGTGTGTGTGTGTGTTCGCAGGATCAAGCAGTGCACTCGGCTGACCTTGGAGGATCTACTGAGCACACACCACGAGATGGCTCACATACAGTACTACCTGCAGTACTCCAGCCAACCACTTCTCTTCAGGGATGGTGCCAATCCAGGTAACACTGTTATGTGTGGGCTGGCTCAGGTCTGTGCCCACGCACCTGCATCTAGGTAAGATTAGTTCTGCCACTAGTGAAGTATACTACATAATTTGACAAGGAACAATATCTACCATCAGCTGTGTCTGAAGGGTCATATTTAAGTTGGCCCTTATTGAGAGAGCTTCACTTTCGCCCAAAGTTCTCTTTGTAACCGCTAGCATACATTTGAGCTAATCCCAACAGCAGTGCTACAAGTGGCAGAAATTACCCTTGCCAGACTTGTCCATACGAAATGTCACTCTTTACCCTAACTTGAAGTAGAAATAAATTTAATTTTGACGACCAACAACACACCTGCCACTAGTAGTATACTAGTCTTGTTACCCCGGGCGGGATTCTCGTTAAAGTTTCAACTGTATTTTAGGTAATGTTCGGCCGTATACACTTCTGTAACCTGCTGTTTGCTGCTGGTTGTCAAATTCACATTATTACTGACAACCATAAATTGTCATTCAGAAATATCACAAAATTTGCCAGTGAAAGCTAATCAGACTGACATAAACAGTAGTGTACACTTGAATAGAACAACTCAGTAGTGCATGCATGTATCTTAGTTTAGTGAGGTTCCGTAGATAGTACAGTCACAAGCTTTAACTGTGCCGGAGTCTAAACTGGTACTAACAGTGACGTATAGTAACACACCGAGTCTAGGACCACGGATCCAATAACTACAGCAATTTTTTAAGATCTCTCTCTCTCTGCCTCACACTCTTGACGCCCGCCTGTTTATGACTACAAGTCCGCCTTCTTCCCACACCCCCCTTCCCGCTTCAGCCTTTTTTTCCGCTAATTTTTTTTCTATTTTCTGTGTATAGTGTGCACCCCTGAATTTCTATCGGCTATTTTGGAATAAAAGTGTGCACTACACACTAGTAAATACGGTACTCGCATAGTGGCTGCCGTCAGATTTTGGCTGCATCATTTTTTTGAAAGGCTTGAAGCAGTATTTTTAAATACTGTACCAGCATAAACTTCACAGCTATTTTTTTTTCAACAGACAACACGATACATTAAAACTCTGTCAAGATGTTTTCCAAGCGACCAGCTACTGTGATTGCTTTAGGCGAGAAAATATCTTGGCCAGGATGGTAAAAATGTGGAACCTATTATAACAGGAAAGACTACAGTGAAGCATTTATTTCTGTATTTATTCTTATGTCTGTTGCTATGTTCAGATTTAGAATACTAAACTGTACAATGGAAATAGAAATTTGTCATTGCATCAGACAACTTGATTGCACAAGTGCCGGGAAATAATTTAGTGCCAGACATTCCCTACAAAACGTGACCGTCGCGAACATGAATAGAATAACTAGAACGTGGCACTCCAGCACACGCACCTAGATCCTCCGTATTTTGTGCCAACTGAACTGAGCATCTAGATACCCAGTCTGCATGGCGCGCGGGTCTAGATCCTCTTAAGTGCCTGCATGGCCTTGCCGGACACCGTGAGTTACGCTCGCTGGTTTTTGATGTGCTGTTGATAACAATGCTGCATTAGGAGAGTTGTGATATTTTAGGTGGATGCATATTGTCACGAGGCTGGGCTTAGTATAATAAATAATGTAAAAATAATAGACAGTGGTGAAACAGTTAAACATATGTGGAGTGTCGTGTTGTAGTTATGGTATTTCTTGATTGTTTTGTAGCTAAAGTATTGAATGTAAAATGGGGGATGAAAGTATATCTGAATTATTAAGCTATGCAAGTCTACGAGGTGGAAAGCAAATAAACATCACAAGTAAATAAAACAAGCATTTGACTGAACCATAGCGATAGTCGATAAGCAATAAAGATAATTAAACTCTGTAATTATTAAAACCTCACTGGGGGGAATAAATACATACGGTACGTAGCTCCTTAAGTAAAATAAAAACAAACAAGCACTTTAAAGACAGAATTTCCACCTTAGCCTAGCTACATCAAGTATTAATATATGGTAGAGCACAACAAACTAACTGAAACAAAATAATAATTTCCGCTTGGCAAACTATCTATTGTGAGGGGTACAGAAAATCTAAACATAGACTAACGTCCCAATACTGGTCGCGTCTCCTATCTTGTATCGCGCATGCGCTTTTCACTCATAATCATCTATTAATAAAATATTTAAATCAAGATAAATGTTCTGCAATTAGGGGCTATCAATTAATGATAAAAGGGGACTACAGTTCGAATACTTGAAATAAAAGAGTGAATTCAAATACAGTAATTGGAGTTTATTACAAAAGATTAAAATAAAATGTTATACAAAAATAAATATTACATTAATGAAAATAAAATTGTACAATTTGGAAAAAGATTTGTTATTAAACTGTGATGAACTGTGACCAGATATTACATTAAGAAATTATACTACACAGTAAAGTGGTTTCTGGCATTACTAAACAATCCCGAGGTCATTACATTACTCTGAAAACATTTAATAAAAGGCAATTGTACTGGCAACAACAAATACACACGTCAACGTATTCACGACTATTCAACAAATACCGAACGCGAAAGCTAAAGGGGAAATAATAATAATTTAGTAATAAAATAATAACATGAAAGAATACTTATCATTTTGATGTTCCTGTCCAGCGAAGTCTCATCCATCTCAGGGCTACGAAGTCTTCTTATTCCATAATAAATAACCGACTAACCGAAACTAAAATTAATAGTAATAATAAAAAACTAACTAATCTTTACTCAAACTCCTGCCATCTCGCAGCCCGAGCCCTTAGGCTTACGCCTCGCCAATCGGGGTATCGCCATGTCCGCCTAAGTCCAAAAAAGAGAGAGATCAAAAAAAGAGAGCGACATCAAAAGAGTCATCAAAAGAGAGCGCCAAAACACGGCCGGCACGTATTTATAACTACTGGTTGCGCCGTCGAGAACCTTTCATGATTTACCTTCCTGGAATGGTCAGCAGTGACCATTCCAGATCGGCGCAACATCTACCCTCTCTGTCCCACAGGGCATTCACTCGTCAGCGACGTTTTGCGTAAGGGGGGGGGACTGTCCGAGAGCGGAACAACAGAAATGTGCTATAGTGCACTTCTGGCCCGTACGTCGGCCCTACTAACAGCTGGTAATGTGGGACAGGGGAGCGGGGGAGTGTTAACAGAGGCGTCCAGTGCCCCCGGAAGGCCGCCGCATGCCGAAGGTACCAGAAGGACCCACAGCACACGACCGCCCGGCGACACCGAAACATCCATCACCACACCCCCCACCTACCTACAACCTAACAAAAGGCCATCGGCCTACACACACTACCGGGACACTGTCCGCAATGGAATTCACTTGCACTGCAGTCCAACAAACTCTGCAGGCTACTAGGAACAGTGAACAACAAAAACTCTACCTGAGAGACTGTCTGAGAACACTCTAGATTTCCACAGTTCTAAATTCAAAGCAATGACTACCCAAGAACTGAATACTCTTTAAAATTACAAGCCAAAATAACTACCATCTATTTCGAGTATGGATGAGAAGAAAAAACCAAAAAAAACAAAAGCCCGAAAATTAGCGTCGTAACAATATTTCTTTATAAACTATTTACACTGGAATTAATAACATGTAATGGAGAAAATGGCGGAACGGTGAAATGTGTGCAGGATCATTTTAAATTAATTTCACTCAGTTATGCAGGTGAATGGATTAACAAGATTTTCTAGTTTTTTTTTTCTTTCTTTCTTTCAATGTTAACTATACACCCCAGAGATATTTTTCTTTATTTTTGGAGAAATAGTCACTGTATGGACGAGTAAATATGAAACAAAGGAGTACATATAAATTTTATTTTACACAAAAAAAATCTTAGTGGTTTTTATTATTACTATTATTATTATTATTATTATTATTATTATTATTATTATTATTATCATTATTATTATTATTATTATTATTATTAAACATATCTCAAAAATGGCAGCACCTCATTTTTTGGGCCAATTATTTGCTCAGAAACATGCAGTGATTATGCAAGTAAGTATGGTAACTTGTTAGAAAGTATGTTTGAGACAATCTCTTAGTGTCACTCAATGACTGGGTGTGTGTGTGCGTGGTAGACTGCACTGTGGCTGGACGGAAGGAAGACGACACAACTCTTACGTTCACTGTGTGTTTATACATAACACTTTGTGTTTGCAGGGTTTCACGAGGCTGTGGGAGACATGGTGGGACTGTCTGTCATCACGCCCAGACACCTGCAAGCTATTGGTCTGCTTGGCAACCTCACTGACAACTACGGTGAGCAACTGCACTTTCTGCAATCACTTCAGCACAACCCATATTACTCTTCTTCACATGTTCTATTGTCATTAGTTTGTAAACAGTTTTGTTTCAAGAACATATTTTATTGAATTATTCTTAGAAAATATTTGAACCTACTTACAGTAAAATCCCTTTGATGCAACCCCCCTCTGATGCGTCCTTTCCATTTATACGACTCTATTTTGAGAAACCATGAAAAATTTGAGTCTAAAAAGTCGAAAATTTGAGTAAAATCGGCTGAAAAATACGTCTTTTATACTTTGTTGGCGCCATGTCACATTTATCTTGGCGAGGGCTGTACTGCAAGTAGGCAGGCATACGACTGCTAAAAATAGATACCATCCCCTCCCTCGACTGTCCGCTAGCCAATACCGGTAAACTACCGCACCACCTGATAGCATCTGCGCACGCATCTATTGCCATCCAGGTCCTGTGTCTTTGTCTTGCGACTCGTTAATGCGTTAAAGTGATCTTGCTCTCTTGTGGATACGGTATTCTCGCTTGTTGATTCGGATTTCTCTTGGTTCTTATTAGTTACTGTATTTGTTGACTACTTATTAAGCTTCGTTTTTGGGTGCCGATTTGGTTACAATGTTGGTTTGATTTGGGAATAATTGTTGACGACACACATTTTATTTTTGTATTTCGATTTGGTAACATTGTTGGCTTGATCCTGTGAATGATCGTTGACGACACGCAAAGTTTTACACAGATTTTGATTTGGTTACGTTTTTGACGTTGATTTTGCAAATTATTGTTGACGATCATGACTCGATTTTCGACTTACACTCATGAATTCTGAAAATGAGTGAATAGCGAGCCAGTTTGTCGCTCATGAAAAAATACGAAATTATCCAGGAAGTGAATAAAAATACAGTTTCAAAGACGAAGATAGCAGCAATATGGCATTCCGAAGTCTACTCTCTTCACGATTCACAAAAAGAGAGAAGAAATTCTAAATGCAGCACAGTAAGTGATCATGTTTAAATAAGCCTACACAGCTTAGTTTATTCTTTTCACTTTGTTTAGTATTCTTTCGCATGTGGCATGTCGTGTCCATACAAACTTTACAGTTTGATTTCATATAATCTTTACATCCACTTCACAAGTGTCTGGTGTAATTTCTCATTAAGTAAAACAGAAGCAAAATGTAAATACGGTTACGATGAATGATGGATGCGTACTAGTGACTGGCGAAGGCGGACTGGCGAGTAGATGCGTGCGCAGCCAGCAGCTCCCTCCCCTCCCAGCCCTTACTTACCCTCCTCGTATACCATCTCGTTAGCTGGACGGACCAGAGCAATCGATAACATGGCCCGCCAGACCACCCACCACACATCACTATTGTGTCACGGAACGCAACCTTTTAAACGCCAGTGTAATTCAGCCCGCAAGATAGATAATAAACCTTTTAATAAAAACTTATAATTTCAATACTAAATCGTCTGATTTTCTATATAAAGCCAACGAAAATAGACACGTCGCACTGTGTTGAAAATTTTGTTTTTTTTGGTCAAGGGGAGTTCCTATATAGGTTTCTGGGGTATCGTTTTTTTTTTGGGAGACATCTGGCTATTTAAACACTGTAATATTAATTTAAAAAAGCACTATATATGATTTGAATAAGAACTCTATGTGAACAATAGCAATTTTTTTTATATATTTGGGTATGGGGGGGTCAAAGTTAGCCCAAAATGGCCCAAATTCTCTATTGCGGCCTTTCCGTTTATAAGTCTGTTTTTCTAGGAACCGTGAGGAGTCAAATCAGCGAGATTCTACTGTACAGTACAATATTGCTAAACAACTAAGCTAACTCTAAAAGAGTCACTCATATTTAACACTTGAATCAGTCTGTGAAGGTTAAGCTAGTTTGGTAAGTTGCAACTCTGCTTGTCTATAAATCCTTATGGAATGAGTAATAACGTTATCTATCCAAGGCAGGTGTGTCAAACCGGTGATGTGCGGGCCGCATAGAGCCCGCAAGGGATTATTTTGTGACCTTTTTTGTCTCCAAATGAACATAAAAATAAAAAATGTTAACAACGTAGAAGAGACATTTTACAGTGTTGGAACTGAACAGTATGCCTGCCACGGCCTGCACGATGCTCCCTACCATGAGTGAGATCCACAGGTTGGGTGAGTTTGACGTACCTGGCCCAGAAGAATGGTTAAAGTTCACACTGGTAATAATTCATTTCCCATGTTCACTTTACTAACTACAAAATACTACTTTCTTTTCTCTATTAAAAAAAGTTAGGTAAAACTGTCATAATAAATTAATTAAAATATTTGCGTGGAATACTTAAAAGACCTTAATAGCTCGGGTGTTGTTATACTTCATGTCATGTCACCGGTTCATCCCTTAGCCTGAATAAATAAGTGGCTGGTGGTGCCTAGCAGGCCATAGCGATGCTGTAACTTGAGTTGTGCCAACATTAAACTTTGCAGCTACTGTGACCTGCCAATACAGTATACTGTATATATTCTTAGCTGCCTTTCCTGAGATGAGTCAACAAAATACTCTACGTAGAATCAAAAACTAATCCATTAACATATTTATTTGATGTTTTTGGGTATGGTTGAATATTGCTGTTTATACATATTGTACATTAATTTATACAGAATGGTACTGAAATGTACTGACGACGTCACAACAACACGTAATGCTGGATCAAGTGGCGTGTAATGTTATATCCATGTCATCACCACTGAACTATCGCTGAAGTGGCACACCCCCTGAAATAATGGTTCAGACCTCCTAATATTTGTGCATGACGGTTGATATCGAAGCCCACATTTTTGTGCTTTGTAAGTTTTACATTGTTATTGTGGTACAATCAAAATATATCTCGAACTACACATTCAAAAGTTAATACACTCCTTCAGAATAAACGTGACCTATTGTAACTAGGTATTTTCAAATGTGAATATTTTACGTGAGGAATCACATGCTGATGTGTGATAATGTACAGTAGACCCCCGATCTAACAACATCAGATCCAACGACATTGGTGATCTAACGACATAATTTCCAGTAATTGTGGAAAAATTAATATTTTCGAAATTGATCAAAGCTAACCAAAGTGCTATATATCACAGTAAAATGTTATTTAAAAATAAATTTGTGTACATTAAACAATAACATACTGCAGTTATAATAAATTACTGTACTGATATGCAGCTGTGAATTAAAAAAAAAAAATGTTAGAAACTTTGGCTGTAATGTAGTTGAAGCGCGCATCTGGTGAGTTAGGCTGCCCACGCAACACTGACATATGTGAGATATGATGACTGATGCTGCCTTATCGCCTCCTCACTTCCCCGTGCTCCCTCCACCCTTCACGCCTATCACACATTTTTCCACGCGCCCTCCTCTCTGCACTTTCTTCTCCTTACTCTTACACGTCTCCTTATCTGTATCATGCAGTTAGCCACCTGACCTGCGCATAACAACAGTATTGTATTGTTCCGCTTGTTGCTTGTCCATGTTGTAGTTTGCTTGGTGAGTGCTGTACTGTAAGAAACGCAAGTATAAAAATAGGTAACACTACTCCTGACTGTCCACGCCAACCAACCATTCACTCCCCCCACCCCCTGCCTACAAATCAGATTATGCTTATGTGTGCGTGGTCGCTCGCATCAACTGTCGGCGCAGACTGTGATAAGTCACGTGACAACTAGCAGCCTGTCTGGCCGCAATGCAGTGCCACATGTTTGCCTTTCTTTCCCCCCTTCTCTCAGCCATTGTCTTTGTTTCCGTGTCTGGTGAGAGTCCAGGGGGTTGGGGATGAAGAGACGACACGTTTATTTTTTTTATTACAGCACAGCAAAAAAAAAAAGGCCAGCTTGGCACTCAGTCCGTAAACAAGGCAAAAAAAAAAAACCAATCCTGTGTTATCTCATCTTTCTTCTCTAGCTTCACATCAGACTGCGTGCATTCAGCTCGTTTTGACCTTGACAACTTCCGCTGTGTTATTGATCACTCGGCACGTGAGGCAAATGGTTGCAGCGTAAAAATGGCCTACAATAGTCACGTATGCTACATGTGGGCTGATAAGATTTTAAATTATGCTCAATCAACAGGGCAGCGATTAGAGCGACTGCGACCCGCGTGTCGTGAACCACTCTGCCTCTATTCGCAGTGCAAACTGGTGCGTTTTGCATAGTTTTACAATTTTTCCTATAGACCTAAGACTTAAAACGACGAGTCGTTATTTTGGTGACAGCACCTTGAAAAGTCCGTTTTTAGCCCTTCTGAGTGGCTCCAAATCACGTTTCTGATAGGCGTATTGGTTTTTAAAAATTAAAGACTTTTTTCTTTTATAATAATTTTTATTCGTATCGCTTAAAATTGTATAATGGCAACAAGCTCTAGCAGTTCATACATAGTTACAAAAAAAATACTCAATGGCTGAACTGAAATGTTTTAAATCATTGCAGAAGAGTCGTTCTGTTGTTGGTGAGCTTTGCGCCAGGCAAGCAGGATGAATCATGCGCGCAACACGAGTTGAGGGAGACAAGCCAAAGCCAGCCGCCACTCTCCCCTCCCTCATCCTACACAACCAGACCTAGCCCGCCTCGCAGCCGCAGGCTTCCCGGCACACTGGGAATTATGGAGCACCATTTAATTTGGAAGACACCTTTTCGTTAAAATAAAGTGTTTATTTTAAGTCTGTAATTGCTCTATATTAACTATAAGGGAAAAAAAAACTATCAGGGGGAAAAAAACACTTTTTTTTAATGTTGGGGGTGACAAAATTAATTACCTCGGGACTAACGACATCAGCAATCTAATGACATAATTATCTGGCACCGTGCGGTGTTGTTAGATCGAGGGTTTATAAATTGTAAATATACTAATTTAAGGCAAATAATATAAACATGACTTGAGAATAATGCAGTCATATTCGTAAGTAGTAATAATATCCCATCATTTAGTCCATGTCAAGAAATAATATTTCACAATGAATTGAAAAGTTTACAGTAAAAATGTGTTAAAATTCAGGATTTTATGTCAGGCCTAACTGCAAAAGTTTGTGTTACTTGTATTTATATAAAAATTGTTAACAGCCACTAACATTTATTATGGCCACACAGCGTAATTGGCACTTCTTCACCTTCTGTTTTCTGGAGTTCACAAATTGTTTATTTACATGAGGTAAACACATAATTTTCTTAATTTTTAATCAAAAATTTTTGTGGTGGCCTATGCAATATGACAAAAAAACTGTAACATGTATTTGTTGAACTGGGCACTTGTGGATAGCAGCAGAAAGAAAAGAAAGACATCATCTCGCTTTGACATTCGCAACCAGACTGACCATAGAGACTGATTGGCTTTATTCATTCTATGCAACATCTCTGTACACCATAGAGGACACACTTCAACCACACAGATTGTGGCGCTATCTATAATACATACATTTCAAATAAACATTT
>PNEQ01010737.1:0-21111 GCA_003012365.1 Medauroidea extradentata
TGATGATATATCTCTCTTATCAAAAACAAAAACCATTTTTTTCGATCGTCAGCACACAGTTCATTGCGATCATAAACTATAATGTGCTTCTGTACCCAAAATACATCAACCAAAAAGTGGTAAGCATACTTACCGTGAACATTTTAAATACACATTTTTTGTGGGAAGTATACTTCCCGCAGCCTGTCAAAGGGTTAAACACTTTGAAGTAATTACATATTTATTAACCAAAAGACACCAAAACTAATATACTGAGTGAGACAAATAGTTTATGGGGTTTTTCACAAACATAAAATGAAATCCATGAAACAATCCGAAGCCGGTATTGTTAGCATAATGTGGGTTGTGATAATTTAAATTGAAAAGTAAATGAATGAGTGTTTTCAGTGTCCTGCTCCATCATCAAATACATGATTATAGACGGAAAGCAACACACAGCTGATAGTGAACTGTTTCTCCACTGGTTGGCTGGTAACAACTACTGATATCACGCTCGTCGCCCACAAAACATTTTCTACTCCCTATTTTAACAATCAGTATATGCCACAACATTCAATAAAGTTCTCAATTTCAACTTTTAATTCTGAGTAGTGCTGTTTATCAACATTCTACGCAGGGGCGTTAATTATGGCGGCAGGGGGGGGGGGAATGAACCCCTCTGGATTTAGAAGGAAATGTGTGGAAAATTTTTTTGTGTATTTTGTTTTATTATTAAAGTTTCTAATTTATACATAATTAATAAAAAAGATGCAACAAGGTCACTGTCGCAAAAAAAACCTTGCTCCCCCCCTCCTCCATGAAAAACCTCAAATGACACCCCTGATTCAGCGCCAAGATCGTCAACACAATGCATACCACAAACAAACTCCTGTTACCTCTCACAATACTATAAAATGAAAACTCTAAATATTAATACACATAAGGCTGGTCAGTAAGTCAAATGTATTGCATTTAAACATTGGAGTGAAAATTAAATGTATCAACACTTACTGCTCTGAACAGTACAAGAGCAGAAACAGTGAATAATATTACAGATGCAAAATCAATACAAATATGTTACAAATCAAAACATCAAACATAATTATTCGAACTGAGCTACACAATTACCAAAAGAAAAAAAGAAAAATGGTACATCATGGTAACAGCAACGCACTATAATCAACAGTACACGAATATGTTATCTAATCTAATACAGTTCCACGAAGCTAGCTTAGGGGGGCGGTTCTCGAATTTGCTCCAAAAATTGTACTTTTTGTTTGAAAATACCGAGAATGTTAATTAAGTTAAGAACAAATGAATTACTTATGCAGGAAGTAGACAGTTCGTAGATTTTTATTATGCATCATACATACTAGATTCACTCGCCCAAATTGTAAAACAAAATTGTCCAAGTTTGACTGTATTAGCTCCACGAAGTGACACTATTTGACGGAATATGAGTGTAATTATGGTGCGATGACTGAAATCTAAGTTTTAAACAGTAATGTTTACTCGCCTTTGTGAAATGTGTTAATGCTAGATTTGTTATTCAATCCAATATATTTGTATGATATTTTTTCCCTTTAGATCAATTTACCATGGGTTATAATTTTTTTTTTGTTATATAGGATTAATAAACTTATGTATTCTTATACATAGGTCGTTACGCCGAGTTTACTCGTCAAATTCATATATTGATAATGAACAAAAGCCTTACAGTGTTCCGAGTGATGCGTAAAATACTGGAGTGCCGCGCGCAGCCGCGCGCGACAAAAAATATCTAGTTGCAATGCCGTCAAGAGTGTGCGTCATAAGCAGCTCAAACTGCTCGGGGAGAGAGCGAGTGTAAGCGGATATGCCGCCCCGGCCCGCCTAAATGCTATCAGCAGTAACAAGCAGCGTATTACATTACGCGTAAAGATACGATGGGTGAGAAAACGACTTCCCATAGCAAAAAAATAAATAAGAAGGCGAAAGCAGTAACATTGTGTTGGCGAAGAAAGAAAGTATTTGCACAAGTAAACAAACAAGATCGTGGAGCATATATATATATATATATATATATATATATATATATATGTACATATATATTTTTAACACATATTGAATTAAAAACCGCGACTGTCTGGCTGGGCGGTGTAGTACGATACCGATACAGTGGTGGCGGAGCTAGGACACCCCCTTTCCCTCTAACTCTTTGGCACCATGGCTGTCGCGGGCAGAGCAGCGAAATACAATAAAGTGGCGGCAGCGCTAAAAGTCCTCCTTGTGTGCTGCATGGATTGTATTATTCCACGATAACACCTTGCATGCCGCTATGATCGGAGAGCAGTATAAGCCGATATAGCAACGGCAACAACAAAGAGGTTCGGCGTACATTGTGCCGCCGATGTGCGGTAGCGACCACCTGCACCCAATATCGGTTAACTTGAGGGAGATATCGTGATCTGGAATGTTCCTGTTCCTTGTTTATTTCTCGGGGTGATGCTTGGCTTTGAAGCGACGCCTTTCCAGGAGGTTGGAGATAAGAGACTTGCCGAGAGAATTCGAGATGTTGGTGTAGGTATATAAGGTGGAGCTGCGGCAGAGGAGAGAGAGTTTTGGCTGGCACATGCCCAGTGCGAGCTCAAGTGATAGTGACGGGAAGTATTGGGTTGCGACGAGTGTTCGAGGGTGTCCAGCGAGTGGGACCGCAGCAAGTAGTAGGAAGAAGGTGTTTCTAGGCCACAAAAGATTCCTCGGTATTCTTTCATTGGGTCCACCATTGTGAGTATGTAGCCGTAAAATGCGACGCGTGGCAGGAAGTGTAGCTGGCCAGACGCGCTGCAAATGACATGGCACAGAAATAATATTTCCAGTGCGCATTATGTTTTGAAAGTACGGTACAAACTTGAAAAGTGAATTAAATTAACAGTCGAAATTCATTTGTACGAATACATTGGGTGGGCTCTGCTCCTGGCCGACAACATTGGGGGGGGGGGGGGGCTCGGGCCCTCCCGAGCCCCATGGAGTAGGCGCCAGTGGAAACAATAACAAGACATGTGTCTGAGAAAATAAGTCAGGAATATGCCATTAACTGGAAACTAAATTCAGGTAAAACCCAACAGACACATACGTCCACATTATATTATTTACGTTTCTCTATTTCACACTTGAAAGTGTCATAACAGTAAGACATCAATCCACCCAGTATAAGGAAATGCGGATGAAATCAGTCGTAAATTAAGTAGGCCAAAACATACTATTTCCTACAATGGACTTAAAAAAAGAATGCTATGAAAAGGGGTTTTCCATAACAAGTACCAAAACACATATAATAATATCTTAGTGGATTTTTGTGAATTTTATTTTATTTAGGTAAAACCTTCTGATCTTTATTTACGGTCCGACATATTTTGATGTGCGATGTATTGTTTACAGCCTATTGCAGTTTAAAAATGTTATCTTTGACAAATTCTGTATAATGAACAGTTCATTACTTTTAAGCAGAAAGAAGTAAAATATTTTATGCAGTACCAGACATTTTGTGTGATTTGTTTTATTTTATTCGGTTTTCCATAGTTTTTGGTATACAATGTGTGGTTTCGGTTTTATTGTATTACAGCCTGAACAGAACAAATTTTAAAAAAAATGCTGATTTTATGTTAATTTGTATGAAATTAGAATATATTACGAGAAAAGTTAGGCACTTTACTTTCGGGTTTGAATTATTTTGTTGTACAGTGCGCCAGTTTACGATTAATTAAATTTTTTTAACCTTTTTTCCAGGACGAATCCCGGAAAAAGAAGTTATAAGCGGATTTTCGTGAGTTTTGGATATTGTATGGTAAATTTTGGTCTCTCTAACATTTGTCTCTATAAGTTTTGTCGTGAGATGCACCATTTCCTACTTATTAATTTTTTTCCGGGACAAATTTCGGGAAAAAATAAAAACTGGAAGGTAGATTTCGGTACATTTTAGATTTGTTATTCTACGAATTTTTCTGCGAATTTCTTGCAATTTCTCCATGTTTTTTATACATTTCCTCGACTAGTTTGAGCATTTCTATCTTACATGCCGAGTATCACATGTCACTGAACATACGTGGCGCGCACCCCCGTCCCATAGATGTTATCACTCACCAGATGCGGGCCGGCCTCAGTCTCCCCACCCCCAGATATGTTATTATCTGTATCCCTTTCGATTTAAAGTACTTGGCCAATTCTAAAATCTGAAAACGGCTATGTATTCGTTTCACTTATAGTCAAGTGTTCATAAGGAGACTTTTCCAGAAAAATTTCAATTTCGAAAACTTAAAGAAAAAAATATATAAATGGAATAATGTATTTTGAATAACATGCAACATTAATATAAACATTTATTTGGTATTCCAATGAACATTTTCAGATTTGAAATCCAGCCACAGGTTTCCAGTTATTGATGGAATAAATTTCATTCCACAAGATCTGCCATCATGTGGCAGAGAATTTCACTAGACATGCGGGACATTTAACCTTAACACGTTCCTCTTTTACCCTGGCAGTATTGAGAATTATCAATTCCTACCCACAAATCAAGCTTCTGTACTACGTGACAATGTCGTCTTCACCAGAAGGTGTTGGAGGAAGCCTTATCTCAAACATGACACGCACAGTAAGTCATCAGTCCTCCAATGCGCCATCTCTCCGCACTTTACTTTTTTTTTTTTGCTCCAACAAATAGCTGTCTGTCCCTCCCTACATCCTTCACTCACACCACCCCTTAGTTATTAAATTTCTCTTTCAGTTCGTTTTATAATAGCCTAGTTAATTATACTTTGTACATAACATTGTACTCTCTGGCACTGGGCCTAAGCTGTAAGCTTACATTTTTTTAAATATTTTTATTTTAGGAGTTAGATAATCAAACTAAACTCTTCTTTTAATCCATGCAATTAAACATGACTAAAATTTTGTTTGTTGAAACCACACAACCCACAGTTATCACATTTAAAATCTGTTCACTTATTCCAGAGAAAATCAAGGAATAAAATCAAGTCTTTTTGGTGCTGCTTCGTGGTGGAGGCATCAACAATATTACCGGGACATTTAACCTTAAGCGAACTGCATATTGTCAAGGTCACTGATCTGAGGAAATTCTGTCACTATACAGAATTTACGTTTTACAATAAAGTTAAATTTTCCGTACGTATTTACATCAAAATTTCAAACAAATAATTAAGGAGTCAAGGTTCCGTCAATATGTCATTTAGCTGGTGGAAATTACAAATTTCCGTCTCGTAAAATTTAGAAGCTGAGAAAAAACAAAAAGGGTTCTTGGTTCAAAGGAATGCATGCGCCACACTTTATTATTATTACTACTAATTATTTTAATATTTATGTTTTAAATCTTACAAATATTTTCATACGAGGAATTACTTTGAATATTTCAGTCCATTTCAAAAATTTGTCAGATATATTAAAATATTATCATATATTATTTTCTGCTCTTTAGTCTTCTGTGTGCAAAATTTTGCAATGTGTTTTGAAACATTTTTGTATCAAAATTTAATAGTGTTTTCTTTTCAAATAATTATTTTCCCACCAATTCTTTTCTCTGACATGTTATCGTTTTCAAAATTATCTTTAAAGTTTCGAGTGTTTAGCTCAACAGAAAGTTAATTTAGTGTGGTGGACTACTGCAACTAATAAATTTCTTTATTTCTTATGTACATAATAATTTTGCTTTTTCCCCGCTTATGTTGCGTTGTCATTGAGTTCCTAGCTACGTTTATAGTTTCACGTACGTTTCTATCTAATCGGCAAATTAATTAAAAATCTATTGCAGCATTTGTACCAGACATACAATAATTAGAGTCACAAACCCCTATATAAATATACAGTTTATTGATAAGGATCAAAAAGACAAGAAAACGAGTTAATAAATTGTTCAAATACTGTGTGTCAAATTATTTTAAGAACGGTTGTTTAATGTCTCTTCCTACAATGTTTACTACGCTTTAGTTGTGTAAGCCTATGTCGACCTTAGGACTCACTGTGACAGACTGCTTAGGTGAGGCACAAAACACATTCACTTAAGCCAGATTCACATATCACACCGTCCGATTGGATTCAGAACAAAGATCTATTTTAAGTGCTCAAAAGTTGTTTGATAGTGTAGGCTGTATATTATTTACTACTAATTGCTTTGAAACATAACCTAAAATAAGTTACGACAAATAAAGATGTATTTGAAAAACATTTTAAAAAAATTTTGTTATAGTCTTATGGCGACTTATAAAATGGATTCACAACCATCACTTAGCATATATATATATGTAGTGTGTGTACGAAGCAGAAAGACGAATAACTCTGATATACATGCTAGGTTGTGAATGCTTGCATGCAACCTCAGTATTTCTACTGTTACACATACACTATGTGGTGCTTGTGAATGCTTGCATGCAACCTCAGTGTTTCTACTGTTACACATACACTATGTGGTGCTTGTGAATGCTCGCATGCAACCTCAGTGTTTCTACTGTTACACATATGCTATGTGGTGGTTGTGAATGCTTGCATGCAACCTCAGTGTTTCTACAGTTACACATACGGTATGTAGTGGTTGTGAATGCTTGCATGCAACCTCAGTGTTTCTACTGTTACACATACGCTATAAGGTGCTTGTGAATGCTTGCATGCAACCTCGGTGTTTCTACTGTTACACACATACTACGTTGTGGTTGTAAATACAGCTGTATGAGACCCGCTCACAGATCACATTAAGGCAGTTATTGATCAGGCAGGCGAGAGCCAGCAGCATCCCTGAGAAATGAGAACATAGAGGGCTAGTAAGAGAAGGGGGCGGGTAGAAGGGGGTGGCTGGCGCCCTGGACTGTCTGCGACCGCACTGCGTCAAGACGACTCGCAGACTATGGAACAATTACGCCCCAATACAGTTTCTACCATGCGTGACAACCTACTTTCTATTTTCTCTCACGTGCCTATATGGCATGCCTACTGTATATTACTCCCGTTACAGTCAACAATTTTGAAGCAATGTTTTATACATCTATCTAATTTTTTTCAGCCATTTGCTAATATAAAGAAACAGCTGTGTAAGTGAAGCACATACGGTACCGATATCACAGTACTCCAAAGTTAATATCTGAGGCCACAATTGTATTTACACTACCACACACACACACACACAAATACGAGATGATGTGGAGTAGACAGAGAGACAAGGAAACTGGTGAACAAGATCCTGGTGTCTGGTATTGCTTCGCGGGTCTTCGCTAGTGGAGATATCACTCATGAAGGCTGGGAACTATAGACTCGGCGACACAAAGAATTCCAGACTGTATGTATGTATGCGGGTATAACACTTTTGCAAATACTTCCCTTACAATTCAACATGTGCATGTAATACAAATAATGAGAAAAATTAAATTTATATCATAAAATTCAACTGTAAAAGGTATACATTAAAAAAATAAAGTGTGTTATCACTTCATAACGACAGCCAACTACGTTTGAGCCAGTAAAATTAGACAGTAAATATTTCTATCATTTCATTATATTTACTATAGCAAAATGTCGATTTTAACTTAACTAAATAAAAACATTTATAAAATGTCAGTTAATGTTTACCTTGTTAGGATGTAATAAATAAATACATTTATTTATAAACAACTAGGCTAACACATATAGCCAAGGCATGCCCTACACAGGATTTTGTATGAATTAAAAACATAATAAACCCTACAATTAAAGCTAAAATGTGTTTTGGTACATTACATTACAGAGTGTTCGGTGTGAAGCGGATAGTGTATATGTATGTGGCGAAGAGGACATCATAGGAAGATAAATAAATTAAGTAGATTTTTAACCAACGTATGTGACAAAAACCAAACACATTGAAAATTTATATTTCCAATTTTTTTTAAGGAAATATGCATAATCAAGTACATAATACTTGTGAATTACCGAAAATCAATCAATATGTTATATGCATGAGTGGGGGAGTTAACTCGAAATTGGAAACTTATAAAAGTTTGCAATAAATACAAAATGACATAAAAAGAAGTAAAAATTAAATATAAAATGTAGGGTACTGAAACATTTAAAAACAATTCTATAGTAAAATTAAGTTCATTTCAATAATAAATGTATGTAAGAAATAAAAGAAACAAGGAAATAAAGTACAAAACACAATAAATAATGAAAAAATTAAGTATATATTGTCGCGACTCTAAATTTCGGGCATTTATTTTTTTGGTTTTTTTTCATCTCATCCCTACTCAAAGTAGGTGGTAAAGACATTTTGGTTTGTAATTTAAAGATTATCTAGTTTTTGGGAATTAACTGTTTTGAATTTAGGATCGTGGACGTCTAGAGGGTTATCTGTTGGTCTCTCAGGTTGAATTTTTTTCTTGGAAGCCTTCAGAGGTGGTTGTCACTGCAGTGCTTGTAGATTCCTTTGCCGGAAGTGTCCCAGTAGTGCGCGCAGGCCGATGGACTTGTGTTAGGTTGCAGGCTGGTGAGAGGTGTGGTGATGGATGTGTCGGTGTCGCCGGACGATTGTACGCTGTGGGACCTTATGGCACTTTCGGCGGCGGCCTTCCGGGATGCAACTGGATGCCTTTGTCAACACTCCCCCGCTCCCCTGTTCCACATTTAACAGCTGTAGTAGGGCAGATGCGCGGGCGAGTTGTGTAGTACAGCACATTTCTGTCGTTCCACTCTCGGACAGTGTCCCCGCCTGTGACAACAAACGTCGCTGACGAGTGAATGCCCTGTGAGGGACAGAGAGGGTAGATGTTGCGCCAGTCTAGAATGGTCACTGCTGACCATTCCCGGAAGGAAATCATTGAAGTTTCTGGATGGCGCGACCGTGGTTATAAATACCTGGCGGCCATGTTTTGGCGACCTTTTTGTTTTCCTGACTTTTTCTTGTTTTTTTTTATGTTATGACTTATTAATTAGGACTTACACGAGCATGGCGATGCCCCGGTGGGCTAGACGACGGCCTAAGTGCTCGAGATGCCAGATGGCAGGTTTCTGTTTAGTAAGTTTTTATTATTATTAAATTTATGTCGGGAGTTATTTAATTTTCAAATTTTAATATGAACTAAGAAGACTTCAAGTAGCCCTTGGATGGATGAGACTTCGCTGGACAGGAACAGCAAAACCATAAGTATTATGTTTATTATTCTTTTTATTATTTGTTATTAATTCCCCTAGTTTTCGTGTTCGGTTTGTGTTGTAACAGTCGTGGATACATTTACGCGTATATTTGTACATTCACAGTTTACTTAATGTTTCAGAATAATGCAATGTTCTTGAGTTTTATTAAAATCATAGAAACCACTTTACTTTGCTGTATATTTTCTTAATGTAATACCTGCTCACAGTTCATCACAATTGATAACATTATTTGTAAAGTCACGCTTTAAAATCGTTTCTAAACATTTTAATACCATTGAGGTGGAGGTTCATCAAAGAAAAATCGTCACTCTTTCAATTGGGTTTTCTGTTATAATATGGTTACAAGCCTGTGGGCTAGGTACGTTTGGGGATGGTCTTTTATAAAATAAAGAAAATAAAGCTAACCTAGTTTATTTACAACTATACATACAAAAAAAACTATGTCTATAAAGATTTACCACAATAAATGTCAAACAGAACAAATAACTACTATTTACATCAAGGAGAAAAAAATACATCTACATAAGTTCTCTGTATATGGAAAGGTTCCTAGTCACTCACAACAGTGGACCCAATGAAATAATACCGAAGAATCTTTCTGGCCTAGAAACACCTTCTTCCTACTACTTGCTGCGGTCCCACTCGCTGGACACCCTCGAACAGTCGTCGCAATCCAACACTTGTCACTATCACTTGAGATCGCACCAGGCACCTGCCAGCAAAAACTCTCTCGCTCCTGCTGCAGCTCCCCCTTATATACCCCACCCTCCTTCTCGAATTATCTCGGCAGGTCTCTGTTCTCCAACCTCCTGGAAAGATGTCGCTTCAAAGTCAAGCACCACCCCGAGAGATAAAGAGGGAACAGGATCATTCCAGATTACGATATTTTCCCTCGGTTACCCGATACTGGGTGCAGGTGGTTATCATGGAGTAATACAATCCATGCAGCACCCACGGAGGTCTTTTAGGCTTGCCGCCACTGTATTGTATTTCGCCGCCCTGCCCGACAGCCACGGCGCCGAGGAGTGGATGGGAAGGGGGTGTCCTAGTTCCACCACCACAGTATCGTACTACACCGCCCAGCCAAACAGTGGCGGCTCGCAACGGTACTATCTTTTTAAATTATGTTCATGCGACAAAATAAGCTTAGCCTATATCGTAAAATCAAACAAAAAATTGTTTAAATTAACCAAATGGCATACTTCTATACGTGTAACCAAATGAATGTTTTGTCGAAACCAACTTATTTGTTTGAAATTTTTTTCGGTACGTGGTTCAAAACATCATACAGATATTGTTTAACCAAACAAACATGCTTCGTGTGTTTGAACATTCACTAATAATATGCGATTTTAATTATTTATTTGTTCTGGCCATGAAATCACGAAAACTATGTTTTTGTAAAGTAACTGCTATACAAATAATATTAACATGTAATTACATTGAAAAAAAATTGCATGCACAAGGATTTAAACCTGCATCTTTTAGCTCGTCAACCACGCCCTTTTCTTCTACACCAAATAACCTTGATAACTATATGTTTATATATATATATATATATATAAAGCATGTATTATAAAATATATCATTTTATGAAAACTTAATTTCGTATATCCAACCAAAATTACATCAACATAACGTTATTGCCGAAGCAAATAGACTCCTGTTGTATCTTAAATATTACCATGGTTGATTTAACGGAAATTTATTTGTTACATAAACGTTAATATCAGCCTTATATATTTGCTTGTCGGAACAATCAATTTTTTTCTCAGAAGCATATTTGTGCATGTTGTCGCGTGTCTATAATAACGCACACACGTGGCTCAGCAAATTAAAATGTTAACGGGAATAACACATTTTGCATTATATATGCACATTTGAATAAATTTCAAAAAGAAGTGTAGGCCCTACGCACATTAGAAAAAAAATTTCATTACTATGCAGAATAAACAATAATGTAAATATAAAAACAGACACAGTATAGACGCTGTATATTATACGTTTTTAATTCAAAATATGTTTAAAATATATATATGCCCCACGATCTTTTTGTTTACTTGTGCAAATTCTTTCTTTTTTCGCCAACACAATGTTACCGCTTTCGCCTTCTTATTTATTTTTTTGCTATGGGAAGTCGTTTTCTCACCCATCGTATCTTTACGCGTAATGTAATACGCTGCTTGTTACTGCTGATAGCATTTAGGCGGGCCGGGGCGGCATATCCGCTTACAATCGCTCTCTTCCCGAGCAGTTTGAGCTGCTTATGACGCACTCTCTTGACGGCATTGCAATTAGATAATTATAATCGCGCGCGGCTGCGCGCGCACTCCAGTATTTTACGCATCACGCGAGCACTGTAAGGCTTTTGTTCATTATCAATATATGAATTTGAAGAGTACACACTGCGTAACGACCTCTGTATAAGAATGCATAAGTTTATTAATCCTATACAACAAAAAATTTTTTTACAACCCATAGTAAATTGAACTAAAGGGAAATAATATCATACAAATATATTGGATTGAATAACAAATCTAGCATTAACACATTTCACAAAGGCGAGTAAAAATTACTGTTTAAAACTTAGATTTCAGTCATCGTATCATAATTACACTCATATTCCGTCAAATAGTGTCACGTCGTGGAGCTAATACAGTCAAACTTAGACAATTTTTTTTTTTTTTTTACAATTTGGGTGAGTGAATCTATGATGTATGATACATAATAAAAATCTACGAACTATCTACTTCCTGCATAAGTAATTCATTTGTTCTTGACTTAATTAACATTCTCGGTATTTTCAAACAAAAAGTACAATTTTTGGAGCAAATTCGTGAATCGCCCCCTTAGTGTAATATTTATTTTTGTATAACTTTATTTTAGTCTTTTGTAATAAACACCAATTATTTGAATTCATTCTTTTATTTCAAGTATTCGGTCTGTAGTCCCCTTAACATTAATTGATAGTCCCTAATGGCAAAAGTCATAACTTGATTAAGCTACTTTATCAATAGTTGATAGTATGTGACAAGGTTGATATGCACACTACAAGATACGATACGCGACCCGTATGGGGCGTTACAGTCTGTGTACGATCCACAGTACCTTATCGCATGTATGCCAAGCAAGTTGAATTACTTTATTTTAGTAGGTTTGTTGTGCTCTACCAAATATTAGTTAGGTCCTATTTCTGTCGCTAGGCTACAAGGTGGAAATCTTACTTTTTAAGTGTTTGTTGTGTTTATTTGGCTTAAGGCACAAGTAGCTACGTATTTATTTCCCATACAGTTCTATTTAATAATTGCAGAGTTTATTTTGTGTGCATGGTTTGTCTTAAGGTTCAGTCAATTGCTTGTTCATTAATTAGTGATGTTTATTCGTTTTCCACCTCGTAGTCTTAGCTTAGCTGGTGTTCTGATATACACACATCCCCCATTCAACATTTTAAGCTATTTCACCTTTACTACTGCGTTAAATTATAATTTTACTTTATTTTAATAAGTCCAAGCCCTTTTGACAGACATGTATAACACAACTTTCATTCCAACGACACTCTACTAACATTTTAAAGTATTACTTTTTTTTTTCTATGCCCAGCTTCTCCCTGACAATATTAATTTTATTGCTGAAGCTGAGTGGAAGCGTTAATTGCCCGCTCAAGACAAAACATGTAATTTAGCCAGGATGAGGATGAGGCTTGTCCATGAGATTTTCAGGCTTCCGAGTCAGGGAAAAAGAACATTATATGAGGAAAGAGAAATTTGGAGAAAAATTATAAACGTTTCTGAGGATAAATACGGAATTTTTGGCGAAAAGATAACCGGAGAATGCCGAGCGTAGCCGATGATGTCAGAGCCGATAGAGGCCCACCATATAGGTAATTTTTAGGGACTGGAAAATTTCACGAATTCATTGACCTGTAGGCTAGAATCCATACTCAAGCCCCGACTATTTGTCCACTAGCTGCTACTCAGTGGAACAGCAAACAATGAACGAATAAACGGGCCTTGAGTACGTACAGTACAGTGGATTCTAGCCAACAGGTAATTGAATTGGAGAAATTTTCCAGTCCCTAGTAATTACAGCTACTTCACCAGTCACCTACCTACCTCGTCAGTTATGACACTTCTCAATAAGAGGACTGAACTCATGCCTGAAGTTCACAGCTTGGCCAAACTGAAAGTGGGATTACCATTACCACGCCATGGTTCCTCGTATGTACACGCTGATTACAACATTCATGCCGACGTTCTAATAAAAGATTGGAAATATCGAACATCCATGTAAGTGTTGAGATGTAATGAACATCTGATCGAAAACGCAATTTCACTACCTTTTTAAAAACCAACATTCAAATTCGTAAGGTTACTTCACGTTTTTTTATTTTAACTTTGACATAATATTCAATCGCCTAAAAATCTAACGAACAACTCAAATTATCTATGAAAGCATCTGCACTAATTTCACGGGCATCCTGAATATCTTTGTAGAATGTTCACTGCTCATCAAAGATCACCTACCACAGTGAACAGCAGTGATGCAGTTAACTAATAGCGACTACTGATGATGAATAATACCTTATAATCTAGAACACTAAATATTATACACGTCATTCAGAAACTAACTCGAAATATTTCAGAAGGCGAATCCCTGTCGTTAATGATGATGATAGTTATGTAATATAACTTGCATCCTTTTTAACTCGTAAGGGAAATATCCAGCCCTGAAATTTGAGTTTTCATTTAGTACTTTTTACAAAAAATCGAAAACGATGTATAAAACCCACGACTTTATAGCCTAAAATTTGTTCAGCATTATCGAGATCTAAACTCTATGAGAAAAAAACAACACTGGGAACGTCAGTCGATTTTCAAAACATAGGTGTGTCCACCAGTCAACAGCGTACAATTGTTCCATCGTCATGCAATATGGCAATCTGATGCAGTTTTTGTACCCAGTAAATCCTACACAACCAAATATGTGCCCTCGTGCTAATATTCATAATTCCTGGCACACAAGATTTTTTCCAGGATTTATCATAGTTGACATGGTAACACACCATATAGTCCTATAATATGAACGACAATATTCTCTAATAAATTCACAATGCATACTTTACCTGCAGTATGTAACATTCGAAATTCTCACATTTAGGCCTATAGAAAAGAATACCGAAAACAATTATATATGACAAGGAGCGCACGCATCCACGACGCGAGTGAATTACACACCAACAACCATTTAGATGCCCGCCGCACGCCGAAGGTCACTAGAAAAACTTGACGCGTCCTTGAAAGGGTTGCATCACCCGGTTAGTCAAAGTTTTTTCTGTATACGTCTGGCAAAGGCCTCATCACTTAGGTTGCCTGAGCTAAGAACCAAGCATGCCCACAGACTTTACCTGACAGTTTCGCGCGCTTACGTACACGATGGTGTGAAGAGTTATTAAGTCTAGCTTACACCAACGATAACATTGCTAATAACAACTGTTTTCAACAAAGTTATTAACAATGTTGTAAAAATGCTTGAATATTGCTGACAACTTCATGTTATCAACATTGTTGCCGACATTCAATTATTAACTTTGTTAATATTTATAAAAAAATATTAACATTTTGTTGAACACATTTGCCAACAAAAGTTATGGATTTTATAAACACGTTACGAACTTTGTCACCAACACTGTCGGCAACATTGTTTTCCCACCCGTTCTAGGGCGCCCTAGATCAAAGGATGTTGGTAACAAATGTTACTAGCAATGTTATCAGCAATGTTGTAAGCATTTCTGTCATCGACGTTGCTGTTAACTTCCGTTCATCATTCTTACAACTTTGTTAGTGACATTGGTATTTTCAACAAAGTTAATAACACACTTGCTATCAACACTGCTATAAAATAGTGTACCATATCTTAGAATTGGTTGATAACATTTTTGTCATTTACATTTTGTAAGTAATATTGTTGCTGTAATTTCTTCGGTGTAATCTGCGCGTTACGGGCACAATACAAGCCAAAAGTTTTGTGATCTAATTTTGTGACGTGATAATTAGAATTAAAATGCTGCTCTGATAGTTGAGCAGCAGTACTACCGGAGGTATGATTTGTATCGCGCCTGATCAAGTGTTTGACTACGTTAATCTGCCATTACATAGTCAATGGAAACAATCGTCGAGCAGCGTTTTGTTGTATGTTACAATAATTTGTATACAACTCGACTGGGAAACACGAACTGAAGTAATTTTGAAGTTATACTGTTTCGTATTAAGTTGAGTAAAATTTGACAACTACTTGAGCAGTAACAGTAACCTACAGGAGTGTATACCAGTTTCAAATTTCCACGTTTGAGACGTGCGAACAACGGAGCGATAAGAACCAGATTGCTACGCTCGACGGGAAGCAAACAGCCTCTGCTCACAGCGCCTCAAACTGGCGTGTAAGGTTATCCTTGTAGTATTTTCCCTATGGGACTGTAAGCGGTAATCTTAAAATTTTTATTTTTGCATAGTATGAAGTAAATGCTAATGCATGACTCTCGCGTTGCACTTTACGAATTCAGGTGGCATATTCGGCGTTTCAACAGTCTTAAAAACGTTTTTATTCATTTTGAGAGGCCCGAAGATGTTTCTGACAAGCGCGCTGAATTTTTTAAAATAACAGAAGCGTTTCAACTGTGTGTTCTTTTTTTTAGCTACACGTAATATGAATAAGTTACACGGATTCGCATAACAAAAATTATGCGTAACACGCCTCAACACTGTCCATGTACCAGGTGAGAAATTTTCTTCATATTTTGTAATCAACATGTGCCACAATGCAAGACAAAATTTATGGTACCAATTGGGATATCAATTTTCCAATTTTTAATTTTATTTAAAAGTACGTTTAATTTAATGAATAACGGTACCACACATTCTTTATTTCGATCCGTGTGACCCGAGAAAAACGTAAATAAAAAGAGCGTTAATGACAGGTCAGTAAAAACGAGTGTCGCCATGTTGATGTCCCTGTGACGTCATTGGACTTGTTGCGTGTCTGTTTAACCTTAACTCTACAACAACTTAGGTTTAGTTTGTGAAATTGTGTGAAATCTCGTTGTTGTTTGTGTGGTAAGAACGGGTATTTCTGGGACTCCAAATAGTCATAAGTGTCTTTAGTAGCTACTTTGTGCAGCAATACAATTAAATTTACTCCAAATACAATATTTACTGCAGTGCCTTGTAACAATACAAGACGGACTGCATTCTTTCTAATAATAACAAAACCTGAAACAGTCTGATATTAGCGACAAAAGTATAGTTTATGTACGCAACGGTTATTTTAGTTTATTGTGTACCGTATTACATGGTAAGCATGGAATAAAGAAGTTCTTTTAAATTTAAAAGTTACAACTAAATCTTGACATATGTTCAATGTACTGTGTTTCTGCTGTTCCACTGCGTGGCCGCCCCGCCTGTAGAAACAGCTTAGCCAATAGCAGATAAGTCACCTGTGATTGGCCGATAATTCCCAAGGTGGGAGGGATTTAGTGTACTGCGTAAAAACGGCAGTTCTCACCGTCACTGACAAGAAAAGTAACCATAATTGTTAAGAAAAACTGATTTTTAAAACATAAATTAATGTTATATTAATTTCCCGACTCGCGCAATCAGAACGCTAGATCAACAGTATTTAAGAGCCAGAAGGTCTGCTTAAACGCATTCAAACTGTTAGCTGGGTAGGTTCATTCTTTTGGATGCATGCTGCCAACATACGGTTGACTTTAAGCCAAAATGTTTTATTCTTGAGCGGATTTGACATAGTAAAATGGATTCGTAGTAAGTTATCATCACTCTGGAATTTGAATTAAACTAACATTAACTCAAAACTGCCACTTAAACGTCGCAGTGTGCGAGAGTTACCTTGCTGTCTTCCCTCCTCTCAACTGAGTACCAGTGAAACATTCGTTATTAACTAAGAAAATCGTCAACTGTAACGGTGTATGCATTGACAAGGAGCAAATTTTACGAGTTAGCTTTTAAGTGACATAGTTTATTAAACTTGCCCAGTTTTTTTAAGGCGGTGTTAAGATTATAAAACGTACTACAAAGTCTGACGGGCGGGCGGCAAACGAAAACTGTACAATTTCGTCACAAGCGTGTTAGCCAATAATAAGGCGTTTTGAACGTTTACGGCAGCGTTTTAAAATACGGCATTTTCATAGCTCAGTAACTTGAAAATTGAAATACGTACGGAATTATTACTTTGTGTGGCAGCATTCGGTGCGACAATGTTTCGGAAGAATCACATAAATATTAAATTGGTTTTCTATGTACCATTCCCATTGTGCAATGGATATTTCAAGTCCAATTTGAACTAACAATGTCTTCCGTTGTCACACTCATTATTCCATAGGTTGTAGGAAACACAGTATAAAGTACAATACTTGTGCGTACTTTCCTTGGAGCAACTCGAGCGACTTGGCGGCTCCGATGAACCTAGCAGTTCCTGGTCTAATATAATTAGTTTCCACACGCACCTAATAAAACAGTCATCACTGGGAAGAATGTGCAACATAGCCTACATCTCTCATACAACAGTGGGTATCGACCAGAGGACTGTGGACTACCCACGAGGACCGCTGGAAGAGGATACACAGTTTATTTCCGTGCGCGTTACTATGGTTACCTCACGTCCGATTTAAATGAGCTTGTTGCACTGCGTCCATCCAGTGCTCGCGTCGACAATGGGGGATGCACTCCCCAGCAGCATCCACGTGGCAATAAGCATATACTACCGTGTTCAGTATCGCGGCCATGTTTCAACTACTGGTTACTTTCTTTACGTATTGGAAATAAGACTTTGTTAAGGGATGAAGGTAGTCATTTTAATTCGAAACTGAAATATAGCTAATTTACTTTATTTTATTTCTAGTGAGACTACTCACTACATCAACACCGCATGTTATAGTTCAAACACATCTATTTACACTCTTAAATACCTCTAACGTTTTTTTACATTCACTACGCCTACTCTACAGGACGTGTTGCAAAAATTGCACGTCAATATTTTGGAAGACAAACCCACAACTCTAAACGAACAAAAAATATTATACGAAGATAGGTCCGAAAATTCACATTTACTGCATTCCAGTTCACAGTACATGTTAAGAGTATTGAGTGCGAGTTGGATCGTCTTACTATGGAAAACCACTGCGCATTACTGATGATTACATGTCAGACGAGTTGTACTTAAATAGACGGTACGCAATCATTCCACAATAAAACATATCCAACCAGCACACTATGGAAAATAACAGTACGTTTTTCGGGCCTATGTTCACATATTTTTGTTCCTCTAAATGGTAGGACTGTTGCTCAAAAATGACACGCAATTTCGCGACATCGTGTCCATTGTGCTACTTCTAACAATAGTATCTGTCTTCAGTCCAATACAAGTCACTCAGCCCCCTCTCATGGTTCACAGTCATTGGTTACCCCAGACGTCACAGCCACCTTGAACTCACCGCCGCCAACACTCGCCATTCTTATGGCACGCTCGTCGAAACGTGAACTCTGAAGGTTTACAAGCCCCAGAACTTTAGAGCTTCACTGGCCTAAGAACGTCATAGCTTCCAAGTAAATTGTTTGTGTAATGAAAAATAATTTACCAAGAGAAAAGTAACGAAGTAGGAACTTGGATGAATATTTATTGTATGAAAGTGAATAAATGAACATTTTGTATTTAGAGTGCCAGATTTTCACAAAAAGATTTTTGCAGTAGTTTATATCTCTTTGCTGCAAAAAAACCATAGCCCATCCGACTTTCTAGTAGTTCATGTGTTATCGTAAGTTATATGTGATAAGGAGATAGAAGCATTTTCATTCCAAGAATGTCCAAACTACCCATGTGAATAAGGACTAACACTGCAACCTAACAACTTGAATTAGAATGATGAGGTAAGCTACACAACATAGGAAGGCATCCAACTTGAAAAAAAAGACAGTGCCAACCAATCGTTTTAAGAAAGAATTTTCTAAATGTAAAAGTACAGGGCTACTACTGGCAGAATGATCAAATATAAATTATTACAACAGTGACCTGTATCAACAAAAAGGCAATAAGTTTCGCAGTTGTTAGCAATGACACAAAACATGATACTTCACATGCATTACTAGCACTTTAGATCACAAGCCTTGGTGTTAAACCAACCAGAACCAGCATAATCTCTAAAAGGGTTGCTACTCACTTAAAAAACAGATTTATACTTTATGAACTTCCAAAATCACCTACTCCCTCTGAATGGATATTCAGTGCAAGTGGACATGGAAAGGGCCATGTGATGGGGTCGGAGGTCTAGTGAAACATCATGCTACTTAACATAATCTATTGAAGCCTGAAATACAAGCCATTCAGAGTGGAAAAGACTGACCAAACAGTTTCATAATACACCACAGCAAGTAGGTTGATACTATTACGCAAGGATAATGTGCAAGATTTCCGAGGTAGAAAACTTGAAGAGTGGAAAATAATTGGACCAGTGAAAGGAAACCAAAATTCTCATGTGTGGGTTTATGATAGAAACAAGCTGGCTATTTCAAGAATAGCACGAAGCATCGTAATAGAAACTGTCCTATTTAGCAACAGCGAGGATGTAACAGCTGATCAACTGCACATCCATTGCTTAAATATTGGAATATTTTTGGCCTGTGCATATGAAGGTGAATGGTGGGTGGCAGAAGTTACACACGTCAGCTATGAGTTACAGGACATTACTGTTGACTTCATGCTGCCTCACGGCCCATCCAGTAGATACCACTTTCCTGACAAGAAACAGCAAGCTTATCACACATATTCAATCCATCTGCATAATATACTTAAGATAATTCATCCTCCTATACCTGTGGGCACATCAGTACGACTTCAATTCATACTAGATGCTGACACTAAATCTATTGAGCAACTTTTTGGCGTGTATAATGGGTCAAGATAGATTATGCAATGTCGGTTACTTAACTTATTTTAATTGCTTCAGTGTTTAGCAGATCTGATTGCAGGGCAGTATAACATATATTGCACCAACAAATTTATGTACTGAAGATATATATCCACAGTGCCTAATTAGTCAAAGAATGACTTTTTTTCGAAAATAATTATTGAAAAATTATATAAGCAAAATGGCATTTTCCCCTTTTCATGAAATGTTGTACTCTTACACATGCAACTCCTGGAATATTTGTAGAATTTTTTAGATTAGTTTATTTGAGGAAAAAATAGTTATAAAATGTTTTAATTAATTTTTAATTATTGTTTTAATGTTGATTTTGGAAATATTTTTATTTTTATAATATGTTGGAACACAAATAATTCAAACTTAAAATTTTTTGTCCATGTATCTCGGTTTATAAATTATTGGAATTCATATAATATTTGTTTCCATAAATGTGGTCAAAATTGAACACCTGTATCTCAAGCTGAAAAAAAAAATATATACATTTAATATATTTTCTTATATTTCAACATACTAAAGTTTCAGAATAATCAGAGACGATGATCCCCCCATTTTAATTTTCACTGCATGTCAGTGTATGGATTAGAGCCTGGACTTTTGTTTTGGTTTCAGAAGTTTTTGAGATATTTAATTATTTTCCGGAAAAAAATAAAAGAATGATTACACTGTTGTGAGTTTTAGGATATGTTAATTTACGAATTTTCTGCGAATTTCGGAATAAAAAAACTTTTCTTGCAATTCAATATGTTAATTTTAATATCTTTGAGTTATTTAATATCTCTATTGCCTCTCTCACAGTTCTCTGACGATAATTACTGATGTTGGTTATTGTGGAGAACTTGTCAAAATCGATGCTGTGTTTCGTTTCCATGGAGTGTTCTGCTATTGCTGACTGCTGGTTTTCGTATTTGTATGCTCTGATGTGTTCTTTAATTCTTGTTGTGATTTTTCTGCCTGTTTGCCCTATGTACACT
>PNEQ01010739.1:0-22079 GCA_003012365.1 Medauroidea extradentata
GCTGACAAACTAGAACATGTCTCAGAAATTGTGGACAACCCTAATAACCGAGACACTCCGGCTGCCGAAGACAGAGTCGAAGCTGAGCTCGGTGACAATGCTGCTTCACTTGCGACTGACAAGTCTACAGAGCCTCAACCTGGTGGATCTGCAGAGCTTCAACCTAGTACCTCTCGTGACGACGTTCTCCCTTTGTCGGCCCTTCCGATCGCAAAGGAATTGTGGGATAAACTAGCGCCAGGTGTCACGTACAAGGATTACCTCACCGTTGATGACGACATACTGACGTGGGGGGCCATGAATGATGACAAACTATTAAATGTTCAAGAGGAGTCCACGACAGATGAAGAGGGGGAGGAAGAAGACGTACCAAAGCCGACAAGAGAGTGGATGCTCGATGCCATTGATACTTTGTCAAATGGCATGCTGCGTAGTGATGCTGGAAGTGACGTGTGGGCGAGTTTCATGCATGTAAAAAAGTGGGTTGTGAAGTGTTGAAACCCTCCTTAATTTTGTTTACAGGTTTTAAGTAGTAGTCTAAGAAATGCACAAAAAAAAAATACTACACTTGGATTACTTTACCCCTTGTCATTAAAAGAAAGTCATAATTGTGCAGGAATATTTTCTTTAACACCCCCAATTGTGACTATACAGTCGACCCGCCTTATCCGATATGATACTCTGTGAGTACATATTTCTATTTAATTTTAAGATGTAATTAGTTGCCTAGCGGCCTTTGTTGCCCTGTATCAAATGTAAAATAAGACAATCATACAGCACATTATCAGAGGGATTGGAAATTGATTTGAAAAAAATGTTCATAGTAAAAAATTTTACAACACTCGCAATTGGGCTAACACCTGGTGGCCCAGTGGCACAGTAGCGAGTAGACCCATCCCCATCCCCTTAGCACCAATCCTCCAGTCCCTTCCAAACCTCTTCCCAGCCACCAATTTCTCCCGCGGTGCATTCCACTCCCTCACCACCACTCACTGTATACCATTCTCCGTTCTCCTTCGCACCTTCTGAATCTTCTCACTATTGCTACATTTTCCCTTAAAAGTTCCCTTTGCAGGCCAGACTGCCCCCTCCCCATTCATCACCCCATACAACCTAACCAGCCTTTCCACTTTCCACCTGTTCCTCAATGGTTTCTATCCCAATTCCTTCATCAGTACGATAAGTTCCTTCACAATATCATGCTACACCTCTTAACAACTTATTCACATGAAGATTCAATGTTCGCAGATGGAAAGGGTTGATAGGTTCACATGATTCATCAGATGAATTTATAATTAATGCATTCAAAACTAATTATGTATTTGAATGATATATCTCTTGCAGGAAAATAATTTCCAGAATATTTTAACAACCATCACAAGATATGGAACCTACCATCTGGTTTACAACACACAAGAGAGTATTCTTACAGCACAGAGATACGAGAGTATGTTCACCAGAGACTTCTACAGCTGTAAGAACTGAACTACTGCTTACTCAAGTTAATGTCTGACCAGTCTTCATGGAGTTGAAACACAGTGTAGCAGATGTGTCGCTTTGGAAATGTGTTCTGTCTGATTTTGTGTAGTTAGGAAATACTTTTTTATTTATTTATATATCTAAAACCAAATTCAGTCCCCGCTGTGATGGTAGGTGCTGAGGCTGACCAGTTTCACAAGCATTATCACAATCATTGTCAGCAAAATGTTAAGTCTTTGCAAAAAGCTGACAGTTTCAGACACTTAAATAAATTAAAATCACTATTAAAATCATACCTAACAAATGCAGTATTCTATTCAGTTGAGTTTTTAAATATAAATACCAAACACTGAATTATAGCTACAAATACATCAAACTGACCATAGACTTGTTATGTACAGTTATCTCTTGATTATACGACCCCGGGAATAACGACCCTCTCAAAGTAACAACCCTTTTTCTAGGAACCATGAAAATTTATAAAAAAAAATTGCTTCAAAAATTTTTTTAATTCAAAGAAAATAGCAGAAAATAGCATTGCATTTATTATGGCAAATGGTTGCAGGTATTTCTCGAAAACTTTACTGCAGCACACGGCGTGTTTGTTCTAAAAATATATGTTGCTGCCCCTACTTCTTTCTGAGCGACGGGATGGCCAGCCAGCCGGCCCGAATGCCCCTTCCCATCCCCCGGCGTCCCCGCCCGCCTCTTTTTCACCTCCGGCCAATCACTCCAATAAGGCCGTTCGCTCACCCCTTTTTCTTCACGTGTGTGCCGTAACTTTTTTTGCCACAGATTTATTGAGCCCTTGGATACCGTAGTCTGTCTTTTTGCCTGTGATATTACGATTATACGTCGTGTTTATTTAAGCTTTATTACATTTTCCGTTTTATTAACTAAATGTAATTAAATATAATTACCATCATGCCATTTAATGATATATACACAGTAATATTTATAAATCATTATTCTTTTAACAAGTGAAAGCAGGACAGTTCATAATTGACACTACGAAACATTGGGTGCAGGTCTCAGATATGCGTGGCATAGGGCAGTATGACACTTGACAACAGCGCGTCTGGTGTGAGTCACTAGCCCACACGTGCGTTCACACCCACACACATGCATGCACGCGCAGTCGGCTCGACCGTTAATTAACAGCTGTGGACACACTTGTATACGCCGGCGAAAATAAAATGGTGAAACAGCATTGTGTAAGTTTAAGTTGTTCTGTGAATGTGTTATTCTAGTTTATTAACAATGATCAACATCTTGATGTTTGTAATGGTTTACTGTTGGTGAACAAATTGAAACACAGTACCAAATCCCACTCCATGCACATTGGTGAAGTGTGTAAATAACTCGTGCACAGAGTAGAATCATTATACAAGCAGACTATTTTCACACGGCCGGCCGAGATAGAGAAGCGAGAGATTTAACTGCAAAACAAAGGGAGTCGTGTTATCTTCACGTCCCATCTGCTGAGCGAGCGAGCGTCAGGAGCTGTGTAGGTAGTGGTCATAAGTGGCACAAGTGATATAGGTTAGACACGCCGTGTACGTTGTTTTTGAACTAACCAGATTCCAGGTAGGTCCTAGCACACACACAAATTATCGTACACGTCTGTGTGGTCACTCGCTGCTAAAACAAGGTCCCAGGAGGCAAACAGCTTTATCAATACGTACATTGTGCCAACTAGAATTATCATTGCTGGTAAAGTTTGTGCCTAATATGTAGAAGAAAAGTCTTGGATGTCAACCATGACAAAATATACGTGGCAATTTAAATAAATTATTATTTCATTCAACAACATTGATATAGTACCCTGTAAATAGTTCCAAATGCCGACATTGTTGACATTTAACTTTGCCGTCGATATTCATGTTTCATTATGAATTCATGCTTAATGTTGAGTTAAAGAAAGGTCCTATATGCACGTCCAGAGTATCATTTATTCAAAATACATCATTCTATCGAAAAAAATATTACTATTTCAATAAACTTTATTGCTGCTCTTCTAAAAACGGTCGTTGCGGGCGCAAGAATCTATATTACCGGTGACGTTTTTGCTTAATTTTGAGCCAAAGAAAGGTCATATACCTGCTTCCAGTGTATCTATTTATTCAAAATAGTTCACTCTACTGAAAAAAAAAAAATATTACTGTTTCAGTAAACTTTATTGCGGCATTCTCGAAAATAACATCCCAAAATGGATGTTGCGAACGCCAGAATTTATGTTATTGGCAACGTTTGTGATTTATACTGATTTAAACAAAGGTCATAGATCCACTTCAATGGCATATTTAAAAAAAAAACAACGCGTTTGCTTTTCAAAATAAATGTGTGTCATTTTATGAAAATATGTCATTTTTGCACCAAAGATGAGTGAATGCCGATTTAATGATAAAAACCGGTAAATGTCGACATTTTAGAGGTCTGAGATCGCCGAAAATTTGTCAAAATTCTAATAACGACCCCTCCGAAATAACGACCCTATTCCCGGGAACCGTGAAAGGTTGTTAAATCGGGAGTTGACTGTACGCAACATAAAAAATTGCATCAATTATGAATAATAAAAATAAATATTTGTATGTAAATTTCTGTCAAGCTACTATTGTGCAATGTATGTAAAATGGTTTCCATTTTGTATTGTATGATGTTTTGGTGAATTCTGAAATCTTTACTGTGTTTATTGTATTCAATGTGTCATATATCTACT
The DNA here is from genome assembly GCA_003012365.1 of Medauroidea extradentata. Classification (NCBI taxonomy): domain Eukaryota; kingdom Metazoa; phylum Arthropoda; class Insecta; order Phasmatodea; family Phasmatidae; genus Medauroidea; species Medauroidea extradentata. The sequence continues at coordinate 4,199 of PNEQ01010739.1, forward strand.
GTATGCATTGTACACTATTTTGACAAATACTTTCATTACGAAAATGAAACCATAGGATGATAATAAATAAGAAATAAATATGTAGGCCCTATAATCCCGAAATAGCATTGTTGTCAGAAATGTTTATTACAGTTAACTTGTTTTGGTAGATGCCTTAAAGTGAAAAACTTTAATTTGGTTTTCAATAAATATTTTGAACTTATAACTGTGTTATAAAGGAAACTTTCATAGTTGTCAGTAATTATTCCATTTGTCTTAAACATTGGTTATCTCAATTTATAAATTAAGCAATGCTGTGGGGATAATTTGTATAATAGTTTGTACGTACTAACATTTCGAGCAATTAAGCACTTATTGAGCTATAATCCTTCTGCAACAATGTAATACAACAGTCAATAAAAAACATACTTAACAATTTAAATGCTTCTGTTTTATAAAACTTCTGTTAATGCAATACTGTTCAAGTTCTCCTTGTGAGTAGGAAATGTTGAGATACTAAGCAAGAGTGGTTACTTTCTAATTGGAAATTGTGATATTACAGGTATAGGTGTGTAATTAATGATTTTGTTAAAAATGTATGGATACAACATAAAACAGGTAAGAAACATTTCTCTCGCAAGTTGCGTGGTAATCTTCATGTGACCTAGCTGAAACTGGCATAGTCTCTACACATTGCATAGGTTTACAACACTACGGGTAGTTTGCGATAAAGTGAGCACCTGTGAAGACCATTGTGTCTAAACAATATTTAATAAATATTTGTGACCTCAGAAGTAAATGTTTGAATACGATACTATCAATACACTTTTATAGTTACTTAGGGTTGTTTGTTTATATAAAAAGTGTCAGGAAATTATAAATGACTGTATCTGAAGGAAGGAAGTCACAGCCTTACTGACCGAGCGTTCAGTGAGAGTACCACTACACATGTTGTGGTCGTTACATCTCTGCTTCTTCTCATACTTCAGTACCAATATAAATATTTTAAATGTTACAATTTAGTACATACAAACTAATTTTTAATTTAATTGTGGAACCAATACTGCCAGTTGGGGCTGCGTGAACTTTTCTTAGACAATCTTCAACTTCACTTAGGAGTTCTTGAAAGTAGTCAGTGTGATAATTAGTAATCAATATCTAGCAGAGCTATCCCATTAATTATTACAAAATGTAGTTTTTGTGGTAGGCCCCTACTGAAGAAATTCCTTTTTTTATCCTTGTGATGATATATTTATTTATCCATGTCCAGAACCCTCCATTAATATTAACTGTATACCACATGAGTCAATATAGTGTTTGTATGTAACATGTTTAGATGACACATCTTCAGTATTCAGAAGCCCTGCACAACATGTCATTATTTATTTACAGGTTTGTCACATGTTGTTGTTGTGTTTAACATTACAACAGTAAAGAAGTGCTCCGGTGGTAGAAGATTCTGCCGCTGAGGTTATTTCATCATTGGCCAGGGTATACCCAACTGCCACAAACTACAGGGAGGCATCTACTTTAAACTGTAGCCTTGTAATACGTACAATTAGATGAGTAGTTAAGCATTCTTTTGGAGCCATGCATAAAGAATTATGAATTGAAAGGAATAGACTAACATAAATACACTGCTGCACGAACACCGTGTAAATATTATTTCTGAGTGAAAAGGAAAATAATAGTAAAAACACAGGAACTTAACATTTAGTGTTTCGCCCAAGGCTCATGAAAGTATAGATATATCCTCTAATTTACTTAAATAGTAGAGCAACGGAACTAGTACATTTGGTACAAGCAGACTAAAAAATAAGTTTCCCGGTGTTAAGAGGCCTTGAAAATTAGAGTGAAGTAATATTTCTGCAATTGTGTTGCTGGTTTAGTAGGAAGTCTTATGCTTATATTTTCCTCCCGCCCCTTCATTCTGACGCTGCTCCATTCTCACCGCATGTCACCCTCACACTCGCTCACCTATGCTTATGTTGGCAAAGGAGTGGAATTAACCTTTGGAAGTATTGGTGAAAGATAAGGAGACTGGATATTTTAAGGAAGTAGTTCACAGCTACCAGCAACCAGCGGCTCAAATTACAAGTGAAATTACTATCTTGTGTGTGTACAATTACAACACAATCTGCCACTGAAACTATTCACAACAGAGTGCTCAGTATTAGTTACATTTATAAACATGTTGTTCAGCAGCTAAGCTAGCTGTAACCACACAAATTTAATTTCAGTAACTATTGTACAGTGACTTTTGTGGTTAAGTCAATGCTGGAAATTAAGATAGTAAGAACGTAGTGTAATGGTACCGTCCACCATTGACCTAGAAATAAAAGGCCGTCAACACCTTAGTTCCAGTGTTAGGCCTGGCTCGTTGAACACATGAGCCTGGGGGATTCAAAGTTCGTGGGTTCAAAAGGCGAGTTAGAAGGTGGAGGAAATATTTTCACAAAAAACACAGTGCATTGTATCTGTGTATTTTACTTAAACCCTTTTTGTCACGTTACAAACAATAGGCAGTGCAACAAATTTACCACGTGGCTGAGAGAATACCAAAACGTTTTTAACACTGGCGGGTTTCTGAGGTGACTTGAAGGTGTGTGAGCAATATCTGAGTATGCCTACCATAACAGAGTCTACTCATCTTACATAAAACCACAAAGAGGCCTCGATACTCGTTACTGTTGGTCATCACAACAAATCCTGTTTTGGTGGTTGCAAGCCCAGACTGCTAAATTCAACCACAGTAAAATGCCGGAAACGCGACTGGTAAAATCCACGTGGTGTGAAAGTATTTCACTGTCCCATTGATTAAGAAAGAAACAACTTTACAGCACAAAACAAAAACACACACTCAACCCATCGCAACCAATCAGAGTCAATCTATGCTGCGCGACCAATCGGGAGACAGCTCGTCTCCCATTGGCTGAGCAGGATAAGTGGGCTTACCCTATATATACCCATGGTTTTTCCAGTCTCCTCATCAGTCGCACTCGTGTTCCTGAACCCTGTGTGTCTACCTGATGACGGGAACAGATTCCAGTTCCCGAAACGTCGTAACACTGTCTGTCTGGAAAACTTCTGTGTCTTGTTTCGTCTCTTCGTTGTGTCATTTGTCTTTTCTGTATATGTCTGTTATCTGTTGCGTTTTGTCTCGTCTATTTGTTGTGTCTTTTTGTTATTTTTCTGTTCGTGTCTGATATTTGCTGTGTTTTTTGTTTCATCTCATCGTTGTGTCGCATGTTACTTGATTTTTTTATTTGTTATTATTTTCATTTATTATCTGTTTGTTCCTTGTTTCTATTTGACCAGATTCCATTTTGGAATTTCTTGTTGTGTATGTATCTTGCTGACTAAGCATACTCTGCTTATATTATGGTTTTCTTTTATTTGTTTAGTTTTTTTTTGACAGTCGTTTAATTTGCAATGGAGTACGTCCAAGAAACTGAATCCAGTCATGAGACGAATGATAATGGTGCTGCGCAAACCGAAATTACGGTCTCGTAAACTATGCAATAACAGCAACTCGCCTCCTCTTCATCGTGTCTGCCGTTGCTACAGTACACGGGACTCCACAAAAAAAAAATATATAAAAAAAAAAAGAAAAGCTTAAGTCATTGCGATTACTCAATTACCGACGCGGAGGCAGCTTCGCATCCGGACGCCAAGTCCAACGACCACCATAATTTCACATCACTCTTTCAGCTCCCGAAAAACACGTCCACTTAGCACAAGAGACACTCAACAACTGGGGCGAGGAAGAGGACGCCACAAGCCACCAAGATGGCGAGCTGAAACCCCTCCTCTACTGTCTGCTAGGAACTCTTTTAAATGACCATGGTTAATTCGGGCCAAAACATACCTTATAAAATATACAAAAGAAAACTGACAACCAGAAAAACTGCACAGTATGCTTAAATTTATTAAACTTCACGCCAGGAATTTAATATTAAATAAACAAAATTGCCGCGCTCGGCGGAGTGATACAACTGACATAGGCCAGTTGTTTTCGTGGAAATGCGTCAGCACAGCACCCGCATTCCTAAGCCTTTGTTCAGCTCTCGGCTGGCGCCAGCCAGTCGCTCCCCCAGGCATCCAAACTAGGCTGATAAAGCTACTAAACTGAAAACTCGAATAAAAACTTTGCCCGCAATCTAATCAAAAAAACACAAGAGAGAAAAGGGTTGGCGTTTTTTATTATTTTTAAATTGATACCCCACATGATGCCGCTACATTGATTTTATTTTACCGTTAAAATAACTGACCTCTGATTACTATGATTCAAACTGACTTAGTAAATAACAAAAAAAAAAAACATCTCAATATAATAGTGAGCTTCCCTCACAGTATTCTGTTTTAGCTAATAGGTTATTCGTTTGAAATACTTTCTTAGAAAAATTTACATATTAAAATTTGATATTTTTATAAATTACCCGACTGCTACGCTTAAAGAAACAAAGATTACAATATTTTTACACATGTTTGTCCTCTTTCGTGATTACACGGTTTGCTCTTCTTGTTTCCTGGTGAACTATTAGGTACAGTTCACCACTTTTGTAGAGATTATTACTTTATCTAAATGTTATGTTGAAGAGAAAAAAAACTGATGTGATATTTCAGATACATAAAACACTCGAAGCACAAACACACACAAAAATTGGGAGGACAAACACCAGGCTCCTTGGAGTGCAGAGCCGGGCAGCGGCTCTTTACCATGGGCCACCACTAGGTCCCTCCTAGTGGCCCCCAAATCTCAGGCCTACACCTCAATATGTGGCTGAAAAGTGGTCTTAACACTTTGGCAGCTGTATGTTGTACACTGACATGCATTCTGCGATCTCAAATCTCCAAAAACAACAAAATTAAGTTCTACTATTGTCAATTACAATTTTTAAAAAAATGAACCCAGGAGCATACTCCTACTTAAAGCAAAAAAGATGGTCTGGTGAGGCCAGTTACTTTACACTTCGCCACACATTCCTGAGGGAAAACCAGATTGTTCCCTTCAACAAATACTGGCCCGGCGCCATGATGTCGCCTTCAAGCATCCTGTCCTTGCATATAACCAAAATTCATGAATTACTTGACCTGAACAAAAATTTATGTCAAAACGTTAGTAAGAAAAAATACAGCAAATGAAAAGTTGAGTAAAATGAGTACCAACAACACATAGTTACGACAAAAATATTAGTAATCAAAAAAAATATCATAAAATTATGTATCACATTTTTGTGAAGCTACAGGCTTCCAGACTGATGCTACAAGAGTCCAAAATCCACAGTCCTATTTGCACTACTCTGTAACAACATCCTACTGATATGCCTCTGCATCAAGATTTTTTGCTACATTTATTTACAAGACAAATCCCTAACCAGCATATTCCACTACCATAATATAGTTTGTGGGAGCTCTAGTGACTTACTGTCAATTAAACTGCAAATGGTCTAACCAATTTACTGCACAATAAATAATGAATCACTCTTAAATTAAGCCCGCCAGTGAACTAAACTAAAGCCACACACAAGTCAAACAATAAATGACACAAATAAGTGAATTACAAATAAACATATGCATGTTATTACCACAAACCAGTCACACACTCGATGAAACGCTCACTACATACATCTCACCTGGTAGTGGCCTCAAGTTACTGGGCAACCTATATTTGAAGGACCTTTCACATATCAAGGCCAACGACTCACTGGGTCCTTCATTTAATTTAAAAAAATATCACAGACGTGAGCATGCTGTTGCAGAGTAGCCCATATGTTTTTGGAGGTTGGTTCGTGGACAAACATATAGGCTAGCAATGCAAAACACTCACTGTTCAATTAATACTAGTTACTTCATTCAACTTCCACTTAGGTCATAATTTAAGGTCATGTGCATCACAGCATAACATATACTTATAGCAGTTGTCTTTTGACAAGCTTTGTTAACTAACACTTAAAAGAAACTTGTGCTAGAAGACATCTCTTTCGCACAAGCAGAGGAAGTAGAAGCATCAATTGTTATTGTAGTTTCCTATAAATTAACTTAACTGTCCTTCAATCCAGCACACAGTATTTATAAGTTGTTTAAATAACTGAAGTTAAAATACCAAAAAAGTAGACGACTGAACAGAATGGTTAGTACAAGATGCATATGTCTGCAAGTGGCAGTGTAACGTACGAGGTGGTTGGAAAGGATGGACGTCTGTAGAAGGACACAAATAAATTGGAATGGTGTATGATAGAAAATGTAATGAGAATAAACAAAATAAAGATTGTACAATTCACTAAAAAAAGAGAGGTGGCCAGATAAAGGTGCATAATTTCTTGGGAATAAGAATATAGCCTACAGTATTTAGGAGTTGTTCAGGATGATTTGCATTGGAGTGAGTCGGTGGAGAGAGTAGCTAAACCTTAGTTAAGGGAGAAGAGCTCTGGTGGAGGAGCAAGATGGAGCGGCTATTATGGGTGTAAAGGTGAGAGGTGTGGGAGCGTGGACGCAAATGAACATCAAGGTAACAACATACACAGTTAGGGAAAATGGAGAAACTACAGAGGGTCTCAACAGGTCCCTACTTACCCTTCAAGTTCCTATTTTTTCTTCATCCCTAAAAGTCCCCCCCCCCTTTTTTTTTACACAAATGGTCCCTAAAAGCTATTTTTTTTAAATCTGTAAGTTGAATTAATTCAAATTTTTCGGATAAATATATATAAAATAGTAAAAAAAAAGTATATTCCACATAGTTACGACAGTGTCCACCACATTCTATAACAATTTATCTGGTCTTAAAATTAAAACTGCAGTAGACATAGAAATATGCGTATGTCATTATTGTACGAAAGAGTGCTTTTACGTTTACCACAAAGTTCAACATTTCAAACACATTTTTTGGCTTTTGTTATTCAGCTGCGTCACTATGTTCTTGTCTTTTGATGTTTTGGCAGTTGTTGCAGCTGCCATCTTGAGTTAGTCTGTTGATCAACTTATGACATAGATGGCAGAGGTGTTTTTTTTACTCTCAAACCTTCATGTTGTAATGTGTTCCATTTCCAAAATTTTGTACTTTTTTCTTTTCTAGTGCTTAGTGTAGTTCAAGTCAGGGGCGTTGCCAGGATATTTGTTCAGGGAGGGAGGGAGGGGGGATACCAACTTGAGAATTTTCACAACATAATAAGGAGACACAGATCACACGTCATGAAGCAAGGAGTCCAAACAAATTTTGGTTCCAATGTGAAAAATGATTCAATTTAAGCAGTTGTTGTACCTAAACTGTGAACGTAATACTGCTAATGTTATCTTCAAGCAGTTTTTCATTTCAGTGAGGGGATACATCCCGATACCCCCTTCTGGCTAAGCCCCTGGTTCAAGTAGGTACTGGAAATATTTATCTACAATATTTTTCCCAAATGTTGAATTCTGCTTACCTAGCCTGTTGGTTGAGAATTTTTCATACTTTCTTGGTCCTTATAATGGTCCCTATTTTTGACTTGGGTCCCTTAATTGGTATCTATTTTTAAAATGTGTGGTCCCTAACATTTTTACGTAAAGTTGAGACCCCTGGGCTAAAATGAGAAGCACTGAGAGATGAAAAACCTCATGATCGCAAGAATGGTAAAGAAGTGTTATAGGTTGGTGGAGGGATTGAAGAGGATATTGGACAGCAGGTTTCCTTGCCACCGGACAGCAGTCCAATTGTAAGGTTAAAATTCAAATCAAGATTTCCAATGTTCAACTTTTGTTTGCCTTGCTACCATTTGATACATAGTGTTTTGTGGATTTACATTATTATGCAGAAGTTAGATTGTATTGAGATGTATAATTATGAGACATAGGCCTACAGTTCTTTACTCAATTATATTTCTCTTTTTTTTTTGTCAATTTACTACAAACAATCTTGCTGTATTAAAAATTGTGCAGTTTTAAATAAAGGATTTTGCAGACAATTAATTTTTCTTGACTGTCTTGTGCTTTCATGAATACTAGGCCTGGGAAATGTAGCACACACATTCACAGTTTCAAGAAATTAATTTTTCACAATAAATTTTCTCTGTATACTTCCTCACTTTTTTGTGCGAGTCGAGGTCAGTAGCCTAGCTAAAATCACCTCCTACCCAGACCTTGAGCTGAGGTTAGTATCTTTCACAGTAAAGTCAGCTCTTGGACATGTGAAGGTCAGCATTGCGACTACAGACCTGAACGTGGCCAACATGGCGACCTTAACACAATAGTGAACAGACCCCAGGTCTAGATCTCCCAGTCAACCAAGAAGAATACCAGATTAACAAAATTCAGCAAACTCTCAAGCACATCCAGCCATTGGTTCACATTCTCCTGGCCAGGCACAGTTTCCGCTCAGGGTTACTACTCTTAAGAACACTTGCTACAACGTCTCCCTCACATCTGTCAGGAAAAGACAAATTATGAATATTTCCACATATTATACAACAGTACTGGGTTTACCAACATGACAAATACAAAGAATCAAGCTGGAGTGAAACTGCACTCTCACCTTCTCCCCTGTATCTGCCAGTAGACAGTGCACAGTGCCCGTCACCTCGGGGAACAACGCTCGTCCAGCCGGTAACAAGGCAGGAGATGCAAACACGGGGCCTGCTAGTCTACGTCTCCAACGACAGCATCCATCCTCCTCGACCAGTGCGACACACATACCATCCAGCGCTGCAGTCAGCACGAGCCCTCTGTCTGGGTGTAGCAGCGGGGTAGCTAGTACTGCTCCACCCAGCTGCACTCGCCACAGCTCTGTTCCATCCTGTATACAAGTGTTATATGGTATATTGACATTGCAAACAATCAAGTTGAGCTGCTGGATGTGTTCAAACAACACTGCTCCTATAAGCTGTGCTCACCAGTCGATACTTTCGATAATATTTACTGTATGAGAGAAACCAGTATACAAGACTAATATGTTATACAACTTTGAATAAACCTATGTATGTTAAGCAATGATTTCACAGTGCATTTAATAAAGAATATTATATTGACTGTAAAATAAGAGCTGCCAGCTGGTGACGTGTAGCTATACCTGTAGGCGAAGGCAGTAGAGATAGCGATCATAGGAGCCGACGAGAACACCAGAGCCGTCCTGGCACAGGGAGGGAGTACACTTGACCATGTTGCCCGTGTAGAACACCCAGCGTTGTACACCATCGTTCAACCGTAGACAGTATACACCTCCATCGTAGCAGCCTGTGTGACACGTATCACTCCAGTATACCACATCAAACTGCCACAGATATTTCTATTTGTACAGAAATATATTGGAAGAAGGGTTACAGGTTGTTCATGAAAAATAACACGGACGACCACCTACATCACAGTTCATGCTATGTGCGAGGACTTCCTTTAAACAAGATGCATGAAAGGACTTTACCTGTGTGTTAAAACTCAGAAAATATGATAGCTGAAGTTTAGTGATTTATTATTTTCTTTCTACACAAACCTAAAATACAAACCTACAGTATTAAAATCTTCTTAAGTTCATAATTTATTGTACATGTTAGCAAATGTACATACAGTACAATGACGAGGAAATAATATTCAGCTGACAGGGCACATAAATAAGGAAATAATTAGAATAATACCATCGCTCTGAATGCAACAGTGTTTGCGAAGGTATTTTAGTATAGTTTCATTATGATTGTCGTTGTTGATCGTAGGCACAGTAACTTTTGTTTACTCTAATAATAAAAAAAAAAAAAGGGTTTAGTAGTTCTCAAGACGGCCACTCAACGGTAGCTGTGTGCGACTACACTTGTTTACCTTATTACAAACAGTGGGAACATGGCTCATGTTGTTTGTTTCACGTACAATATGGTCCTCCGGAATTTTCATACGTGTACGTAACATTTTGGTCCAGTCGGGGCAGGATCGCGCCAGCACTTGAAAATGTGCATGAACACAATTTAAGGTAAGTGTTGAATTTTTTTACAAGGTTCATTATTTGCGAACGGTAACCATAACCTCAAAACCGGACATAATCATGATGGACTCTTTTTCACCAATATGTAGATGACAACGTTACAACGTGTAAGTGAAATTCAGAAGCTAACGAGCACAACCATTTATTTCCAAGTTGCACACTCGACTCTCTTTTGTTGTCTCTTTCAATTGTTTACATATACAAATGTTACCAATCCAATAACACCCCCTCTCAATTTCAAGTCTGCAAAACACACAAAAAAAATTACGGATAGATATGCAAGTCTGCAGGTACACAAATCTGCACACATTAACAATAAATCATAGAACACTTGAAATTGAATGAATGACTGATTAATTAAAAAAAATTACTTCAAACAAAGACTCTCTGAAAAAAATAAAACTTATAGTAGAGGCCAGTGATTTGGTGAAGATGTCTGCAATGTTTTTGTTGGACTACATATTCACTTACACAATTTTTTTTTGCCACAATGTCCTTCAAAAAATTAAACTTAATGTCTATATGTTTCAACCGTTTTGTAGTTTCATAGTTCTTCATCATGTGGATAGCTCCTTAATTATCCACAAACAGGCAACACTCCACTTTACCTTTCCCTACAAACTCTGAGCAGCTCTGATGCTGTATACTCAGCCTCTGCTGAGCTGAGTGCAACAACGTGTTGCTTCTTGGAGCCCCAAGACACCATGTTTCCACAATGGAATGATGCCATTCCACCGACACCCTTAGACGCACGGAATTGGTTGCTTCACCCCACCCATGTTCTGATATGTACTATCTTCCACATCAAGGCATCAGCAAATCTGATAGTACAACGACAAGACTTCATGTAGTTTACAATGGATTGTCAAAGACCAGCAAGGGCCTTATCTCAGTGATGTCCTTCTTCCTACCCAAAACTTCAGACAGGTATCTGTAAGCTCCTTCGCTTTTGTTGTCAAACTATAGTCTTCAGAGGAGACAAATTGCAGTTCATAAGAAACACCAAGATGACCAAAATATTGTGTGTAGGTGGTCACCTGAGGTCAACCGCCTGAAGACAGTGACATATGGAGTATCAGCTTCTCCTTATTTAGCAATACAACTTGCTGAGGAAGAGCAAGTACATCAGCTCGTGCACTGAAGAACAATGTGAGCAGGTGAGACATTTTGGTCAGCGCTCAACATCGCTGTCTTTAGCGCTGGTGCTAGGTGACTTGAGGTGAGTATGGAGCAGCAGCAGAATGAAAGGACGGGGGAAACAGGAGATCCCCGAGAAAAGCTGCCGACCGGCGGCATCATCCGGCACCATTCCCACATGCGAAAATCCGCGGGCCGACCCCGCCGGGAATCGAACCCGGGTCACCTTGGTGGGAGGCAAATGTTCTGACAATTCAACTACCGAGGCCCCAAAGAACAATGTGTATGTTGATATTGTCACTGGGGCTAGCACCATTTGTGAAGCAGTTCAGTTATGAACAGAATTTGTGAAGTTGTTGGCAACAGGAAGCTTCAACTCAGGATATTCACTAGGACTGGCCAAGGAAGATTTACATAGCCCTGATTCTCTTGTATTTGACTAGGAAAATGGCTCAGTTATCAACGTGCTCAGACTTGGAGTCCTTCTTCAGACTCACTTTCAAACATTGTCCAAACAACTACAAATTGCCATAGTAAATGGAGCATCTTATCAGATTTGTCTAGGATCTTCGATCCACTCTGCCAGTTTGCTCAAATAATTTTCTTTGCTAAAACACTCATTCAGGAGTTGTGGCTTCGTGGATCTGGGTTGGATGACAGTCCTCCAGCAGACATTGTAGAAAGGTGGTGTCGTTTCATAAATGAGCTTGCTTTGCTGTCACACTTCAGTATACCTTGTTATATAAATCAGACTTCATCTACTGTCCATGAACTCCACAGATTCTGTGACAGTTCCAAAAGTGGATATGCAGTTGCAGTGTATCTTTGCATATTACATCCAGATGACAATATTACAGTTAGTTTGGAGGCATACAAATCAAAGGTTGCTCTAGTAAAATGAATTTATAATATTCCTAGGTTGAAACTGTGTGCAGCACTAACGTTGACAAAACTTCTCAGTTATGTAGTTTCAGTGTATAAGAAGCAAAATTGCATCAGAAAAGTGTGTGCATGTTTAAATACCACAGTCACTTTGTACAGGGCCACGTCTTCTCCTCCTACCTTCGTAGCAGATCGAGTAAGTGAAGGGCAACCGGCATGCAAGAACAGAAGAGAATCCTGCAGACTAGGCTTCGCGAGGGCTCAACTTATCCGTCATCCCTTGTGCTTGTCTGACAAATACTTGCAAACTCAATATATCATTACCTAAACCTTTTGCTTCTGAAATTGACATGGAACGCAAAACAAAAGCTATCAGTTGTGACTAAGATAACACCTTTGCTATTCTCCAAGTATTCTTCATTGACAAACTTATAAAGTGCAATTGCCTACTGCTTGCATTTCGCAATAACTGTCTAACAAGTGTAAATAGCAAAACAGGTGTCTTGACTGAGAATTGCAATTATCCAAGGATCTTTGCTAGTTTTCACCAAAAACAAACGTTTTCTTCAAAATCATCAGCAGTGCTCCCAAACACTTCACAAGTTAAAACCTATTCCTTGATCCCTCTAACGGCTGGCTGAACAACTCTAAGTATTCTTATCATATACAGCATCCTATTGTGTTGCCAAAGAAACATCCATTCATTAAGTTGATCATTCAGCATTATTACACATTGCACGTACATCCAGGTCCTTGAACTCTGCAAGCAATTATGTGTCAGAAGTTTTGAATCCTTTCAACTCGTTCAGAAGTATGGCAGTTTATTGTGTGTATTTGCTTATTATGTAGTGTGAAAATTGGGTATGTAACCAATGTTGTGACATATGCCAGAACATAGAACACATTTACCCTTGTTAAGATAAAACTCTTAGAATATTAATTACTAAACAAGATCAATTGGATAGTAGAGAAATTTATTGACTGAATAGTTATTAGTGCTAGTTATAGTGGTATTGGACGTAAAACTGAAGGTAATAAATAGGCTTGAACCAAATCTGGTAATATACTAACACATCCTTTACAACATTAACTTATCTGATTTACCCTGGTAGTTGTCATCTCTCTCCTGCTGGTTTTGATGTCGATTCTCTTCTTCCTGGTTCAAATCTCTTCCTCTTCTGTAGTAGCCACGACTTCTTCTACCTCTATAATGCCACCTTTGTCCTTGGGATTGTAGGTTCTGTACCCTATGGTTTTGTGGATTGAACCTAGGTGAGTTTTGTGGTGCCCTTTGATCATGATAGTTCCTCTGATTAGGTGGAACATACATAGGTGTAGGGTAGTTATGTTTAGGCTTATCAGGTTCTCTAGGCGTACTGGATCTATACTGTCGCTCAAGTTTGTCTGCTTTAATCAAGTGATACCCAAACTCAGTAAGGTCTTCGAATGTGCAACCTGTGAACTGTCATTGGTAAGTAAGGGGTAATTGTGACACTACTAAGTCCACAAATTCATCATTAGTCATAGGTATGGTAAAGTGACGGGTTTTCTCATACACTTCATTGAAGTGCTCTTCAATGGACTTTGCTTTCTTAGGAGCGAAACTTTCGGACGCTAGCTGACTGCGTATTAAGCTCTGAATTTTAGTGTTCCAGAATTCTTGCAAGAACATGGTTTTGAATGTCTCAAAGGTTTTAATTTTTCCTTGGCTACCTCCCACCAATAAAATGCTGTAGCTGATAGGCTAACACCCATACATCTTAAAATTTCGCTGTCAGACAAATTGAACAATTTAGCATATTCTTTTATCTTCCTTAAATAATTTACTGGGTTTTCGTGTTGTTTACCGGCAAACTTTGGTAACTCTTCGGCCCAATGGTTAATAGGATGATTTATCATTAAAGGGGTTGTCTGATGAGTAAGAGACAAGCTAGGTAGTGTGCATGAAGGCTGTTCAACCTTACTTCCTGTAGCGTCAGTGTCTTCTAGGTTAGAAACTACTCTAGACTCAGTGTTTAGCTTAATTGACTGCAGTTCTTCTGTAATATTTTTTAGCTGATTTTCTAGTTTTCCTGACCTAATTTCGCACTGTTTAGAAATATTCTGTACTTTAGTATCTAGATGTCTATCTAGTGTTTCTAGCTGTTGAGCAACATCTCTCAGAATATCTTCTTTAACTAGTTCTGTAGGAGCTGTGGGGTTATATTCTATTCTGGTGATTCGGTTATCTAATCTGTCAATGTTATTTTGTACTTCCTCTCTAGTTTACTCAATAGAAATCTTAATTTCTTGAAACCTTCCTTCAGTTTCAGTTTCCAAGTCAGCAAGTTTTGTGTCAAACCTCTTAATCAGTTCCTCACTCTGTAAGGTCACCTTATGTTCAAGCTGAGAGATCTGTTGTTCTAGCCTAACTCCTCTTTGAGTGCTGTCAGCCTGCAACTGAGAAATCTGTTGAGAAGTATCCTGTCTTTGCTGGGATATCTCTTGTTTCAACATCTGCTGAAACCGTTGCAGTAAGGTTCCTAGGTCTAAATCAGAACTACTATCTGAAGGAGCTGATGTAGTCAGTTGAGGAATCTGACTAGGGTTTTTAGGGTTAGGTTCTATTACTTCAGGTAAGCCTACTGTGTTATTTTCTAGCCTATGATCTGCCACTCCAACCATGTTTCCCTCTGACAAAACATTAGTGTTATTAATATTTATCTCTAGAGTGTCTGTTTCATACTCTACTGGGGTATGGTCTACGTGTTAATTTAATGAATCATCCTCATCCATCACACCATCCTTCCTCTTCATTGAACTCCTTAACCAATAAGGTTCCCTAATATTTTCGTCAGACATTCTTAGGACTGTAAAGTCTACCTTTCTGGGCCCCTCTTTGATGCGCCAAATCTTTATTGTGTGTATTTGCTTATTATGTAGTGTGAAAATTGGGTATGTAACCAATGTTGTGACATATGCCAGAACATAGAACACATTTACCCTTGTTAAGATAAAACTCTTAGAATATTAATTACTAAACAAGATCAATTGGATAGTAGAGAAATTTATTGACTGAATAGTTATTAGTGCTAGTTATAGTGGTATTGGATGTAAAACTGAAGGTAATAAATAGGCTTGAACCAAATCTGGTAATATACTAACACATCCTTTACAACATTAACTTATGAGGAACATGTTCTTGAATAATAATAAATTAATCCAGACGATCATTGCTAATTAAATGAATTTAGGCCTTTGAAAATAAATGTTGAATTTAAAATTCTATGCTGGCATTTGTTCTAACTGGTTTAAATTTCACCCTGATTACATAAGCTTCTTTGAAATAAATAATAATGTTCCCCGTTATAACTCCAACTCTTTAGAGCGGTAGGCAAAAAGGTTCTTAAAAAAATTTATTCTCAGGACTTCTGGACTTGGTAGCCTACAGTCATGATACTAACTTCTGGATGTTTTGACGAAAATTTAATGCTCTGATGTAGCAAACAGAATGATAGATACTCCTAAAGTATCGTCGAGGCAGAAAACATCACTGTTAATATTAATTTAACGACGTCATACCAATCGGCGAACATAGTTCGGCAATGGCGTCATGCCGAGGCGTCGCTGTCGTCGGCCGCATTTCTTGCTCACTCAAAATTATATTAGGTACAAATGAACTCTTCTACAATGTTAATTTGTCCTCCTATGCCCTTAACTTACTCTCGGCTTTCCAAAATTCTGTGCTACATTTAGGATGGCGTTCGCTTTAAGAGCATAGAGCGAAATTGCGCAAAACGCGTCATGTTTCTACCGAAGCCAAGCCAAGAATACCTTCAAATTCCCCAAAAACCTTCGACTATTCTCTAAATCAACAATTAATAAACCTATCCAGGCGTCTGGGTAAGAGATTAAAAGAATAAATCGCGATCCCCAACGAGGATACAAAATAAAAACAGAAACGGGAAATATACATTTAATTTAAAATAAAAAAAAATTAAAATAAAATTAAAATTATAGGATGTGATTCCTGACATAAATAAAAATATATAAATAAAATAATTGAATTAGTTAACCTAGGTAGAGGCATATAATAACTAGCCCGGACTATCCAAAGAAAATTAAACTGTAAAATAATATTAATGAACCAATTGCATTAAAATCTGGAATTAAGACAATCTAAAGAGCTAGACATAGATAAAATGATTATATACACATTAAGTTTGAAAACAAAGAAAATAAATATGCTATCTTTCTGTAGCCAAATGCTACAGCAGGTGTTGCACCAGTGTGTGACATGTTTCCACAGCAACCCCACACCCAGTTGCTCAGCCATGGGAGAGCTACCTGTACCACGTGTCCAGCAAGTGAAGCCATTTTGGCCTAGGTTATGGTGGTCCTTTCCTAGTCACTATGCACCGAAACCTTCGATGCAAATCTACAACGGTGTATCTATGATTGTTTGCATGGCAACCAAGGCTCTACATCTCAAACTGGTTTCTTATTTGTCGACAGAAGCCTTCCTGGCTGCAGTTTATAGGTTCATCTCCAGATGTGGTCGTCCAGCTCATATTTATAGTGACTGTGGCAGTAACGTCATTGAGGCTCAAAGACAACTGGCAGAATTATATCGCCTCATCAAGTCTTTCAAGTGTGATGATGGTGTAACTGATATTCTGACCCATGAGGACATTTCTTGACACTTCAACCTTCCCACAGTTCCTCGTTTTGGTAGGTTGTGGGAGGCATGCATAAAATCTATCAAACAGATACAGTGATCTCTCAGTTTAAGGTCTTCCAGTTTAACAATTCCTTCACTTTAACTACTGCATTTTTTTTGGTCCCATCTAAAGTCTCAACATACTTTTATCATTCAGTTTAAAAACGCTTTCAATTTAAAGACAATTTTTTTTCAGTCCCTTGAAAGTCATTAAACTGATAGATTACCACTTGCAACTTGTAATAGGCCAACAAATACCATCGTACGAAGATATCTCTACTGTTCTTGCACTAATAGAAGCCACCTTAAACTCACGCCTGTCGTGCGAGATTAGCCCAGATCCATCGGAAATGGAAATACTCACTCCTGCTCAATTTTTGGTACTCCAGCCACTCTCTACACTTCCTGAATCTGATTGACTCTCCTGAACATTACCCGACTAAGCAGATGGAAACTTGTGCAAGGCATCTCTCAAGACTTATGGAAATGTTGGCAGAAGGAATACTTGCTCACCGTGCAACTAAGAAGTCAATGGACAAGTAAAACAAGGTTCTCTTTGGCCAACTGACTCTGGAGAAAAGTAAAGTTGTTGCCACACACTACAGCTGTCAAATATCCTATGTGGTCGTGTCTTCTCAAGGTTGCTACCACTAGCAAAAAGTAATTGTCAAGACCCGCCAACTATGAATCCTAAGTCCATCGTTTAGTAAGGTGAAGCTAGAAGACATCCTCCCTGCTAGCAAGAGTAATAAAATTATCACAATGTCACTCGGGTTCCAGCGGCACCTGGCCTGCTGAACTCTTACACGATGCACGCCCAGGAGAGGAAGACAAATGGCCAAGATGGCGGCATGACACCAAGCCATCTACGACCACCAGAGTGCGCGCTGTTCTTCCGGGAACTCTTTTAACCTCGTAAAAAAATTAAAAAGAAATTATAAACAGTTTTGAATTTAAAATTGCTCACTCATGACGTTCAGATAAACAATATTTTCAAATACGGCGTTAATATTCTCGGCTATTGAGACGGAAATATTAATTAATAATGTGTGACGGTCCTATTTTATTGATACTTTTATATATATAAATTAATGTGGTTTAGGTTAATTATGATGATTGATTGTAATGAAGGGGCCTTTATTGTCATATGTAACATATTGCCATCCATTTTAACATCAGTATTGATTGTGAGGGGTCTGTGGGATCCTATGATAGGCCAGTATAAACACAGTAGAAAATATGACTAT
>PNEQ01010745.1:0-16436 GCA_003012365.1 Medauroidea extradentata
TTTATGTTAACTGGTTTTCAAGTTTTGTATGAAGTAAAAATACGCAAATTTTGACTTTGAAGTGCCATTACGGGAAAACTAGATGAGCTAATTTTTTTTCCGTTAGAGGTATATGTACTCTCAAGTAATGTGTACAAAACTAACACTATTTCATACAAATATAAAATTATGTTTTTTCCCCACTTGAACACCCTTAAGGCTCGGCATCAGTCGCCATATTGAATTATTTTATTTTTCGTTCTTATGAGGTTCTGAAGAAAAATGTGAAATTCACTATTATAATATCAGTTCTGTTTACCTTGCGCTACAATGAAAGCATCGCAGTTGAACTCTTAACGTATATTGAAGCTGCAAAGTCATATAAATTAAGAACACCAAAAAAATTGCTCTACGTGATGCCGGTTGAGACAGGGTAAGACTTACAACAAAGTATTACGCCTTCTTGCGAATAGCTGCGTGAGACACTACAAGTGTTTCAAAGAGTGCGAGACAACATGCTTCTGCGCTGCAACGTCTGCTTGTAGGAGGGCGGAATTTCAAACATCTGTTGTAAAGATGTACCTTGTTTGACACACTTACTCTGCCCGTGCGCCGAAAAACCTGTCACCCGCATTTGTTCTGATATTTTGTTTTAAATTTTGCTGTCCTCTCAGCCACTGGAATGTCGCCTCGGGGCGCGCGCTTTTCAAATGTGCGCACTTGTGTCTGTCCCTGCACCTTTACAGGCTGCTATTTCCGGACAAATGTTCTCCAACAAATAGGGTTTATTTTCACGTTGTCTACCACCAATGTGATTTACAACCACTTATTCCCGAACATCCTGTATTTCAAATACACACTGCAATTTTGAAATGTGGAAATAAAGGCATGATTAAGCGTTTGCTTAAAACAATTATGATTTTCTTATGAAAACAAACAAAAATCTCCCATAAAGCAAATAAACGCAATTGACTACCAACTTACATTTGGGTGCAAGTTTAAATTCCGACTCCAATAAAATCGATATAATTTATATTCGGAATTCATGTTGCGTTCTGCCATTTTTGTCGATCTTACGTCATAAAAACTCGGTGCTGATTGGCGGATATCGCCTGTTCCATGTCGCTTCTGCCGCATCATTGTCATTCCGGTTTTATAGGACGGGAGTTGTCTGGCTGAATCACAGAGGACGAACGAATACGAATGCCTCCGTGCATTTCCGAGGAGCGAGAAAGTTAACGCTACGCAGGCGCTCGTGCATGTATGTTTGACGTCACAACGTAGCTGGAGGGGGGAGGGTCGACAACCAGCTGCTCGGCAGTAAACGGGACTCACAAGTTCAGGTTCACTGCCTCATCTACTCGCCGCCTGTGAGCTCAGTGAAGCACAACTGTCTCTACCACGCCGCGCTGCCGAAATGCACCGTCACTGTTGCCAACACACTCGCTAAAGGGCTATACTCAACGAAAAACTTAAAGGGGCCTCCCTACCTGCGTTTCAAATGCGTTGCACGCGAGTTACGGTTGTTATTTTTTTGAAGGAACTATTAAACGCGAATTATATTTGTATATCTACGAAAAGAACACACTCTTCAAACTATGTCGCTATGGGTTTTAAAAAATTCGGCACGTTTATTAGAAACAGCATTTTCAAGCCCCAAAATGGCCAATAATTGGTTTTACAGACTGCCGTACCTGGAAAAATAACAACCGGATTCGAAAAACACAACTATAGAAACAAGCGTTAGTCTTTGAGCTATTCTGCTCACAAATAAAATAATGTGGTCGCCACTTTAAGTCGCATAGAAAAATATGATATTACTGAAGCACTGCATGCCAGTTGAGTGGATTGCGCGGAGAGGTGATAGATAATACATTACATACGTCGGTTAGTGGAAACCTTACCACTCCTGCCTCACACACACAAATACACAAACAAACAAACGTAGCCTATCTGTGGAGACCCTTTTAGCAATAGAGGTTAGATTTAAACCGAGGCATACACAAGTCAATATTGTCACTACCTACTACTCGGGTTCCGCAGTGGAAATCGTAAGTTTAACAGATCACAGAAACTGCCGGTATTTCCATGTTGCCATTCGTAACTCACCCGATAATCTTCAGCTTGCTTTAATATGTAAAATATTTTAAGACATGGCCTTTCTAAGGAAAGTAAAAATAATGTGACACGCTATAAACGTTCTTTAGTGGTTTGTGGACATACGCCATTGCTCATGTTTTGCTGGTCAAACCTGTGTTGAATGACAAAATACGAAAACGAACAAGAAAAAACAAAACACACACAAAAAATAACAAGTAAAAAATACTGACAGAATTCCTCTGGGATTACTTTTTTTCTATAAATTTTTATTTTTTTATTTTATTTTATTTTTGTTTTTTATTGTTTGTTTTCGTATTTTGTCATTCAACTCAGGTTTGATCAGCAAAACATGAGTAATGGCATATGTCCACAAACCACTAAATTCTAACTGTAAACTCTCATTGCAACAAACATTTAAATATCTCATATACGTTCTTAATTGAAAAAGCTTGCGGAGCGTCATTTCATTGTCTGGCAGTGGTTATTTCCTCGTTATTTTATTAAACCTTTGAACGATATCCTTTGGCATATTCAATACTGCCAGAAATATGATACTCAAAGTCTGTTCCTATATTGGCTGAACATAAGCAGCCACCTCGCTATTGTGTACGCTTAGTTTTGCGCTTCTACTACTTACGTCTTAAGTCTACTTATTACGATTTTAACATTGCAAACCCCTTAAGGATAATTCTGAAAGTTGCTGTAAACACGTTTCTTGGTGTTTGTTGAATTATTAGTATAACCAAATTCTTCATTGAAGAATTCTGTAACTGTTTTCTAAGCTAAGTACCTAACTGAAAATTTTTATTTGTTTAATAACATAGGTAGAAAATTAATAGGCCTATATACTTATATAACTCCAAGTTTCATGTATTCTTACATTGTCAAATAATTTACTCATGTAGCCTAGGCATTTTCTTTCATACACTAAAATCGTTATTCGTACAAAAATCTCGATGGAATATTCCGATGGTGAACACATTTGCGTGTTCGATTATTTTTACGATATCGATTTTATAAACTAGTAAAATTTGTTTTATATTGTATTATAAATAGTCAGGCCATCTGGTACGATATGTAGGGGAATTCAGTTGTTTCTCGTGTGCTTCAAAACTTTATATTTGTAATGACGTTGGTGACCTGTACCACAAAATTCTTTGTATGTAACAGAGCTTGTTTGGTATATGCCAGACCACGCACAAGAAAAGAAAATTCTGTCCTGAACTGCTGACTGTAAACTAGCTTCTCTAAACGTATTCCATTTTTGGATTCTATGTGCATAAATTATCGACAATGTATTTTAGCACAAGCATATTACCCGAAACTCCGCTAAATACGTATGTGTGTTTGTATATATACAACGTGTAACTAAAACATACCGACAAACTTTAACAGGTTATTCCTGAGGCGGAAATATAAAGTTTGATATAAGGAACCCATGGTCCAGGTCAAATAGGGAGAGACACTTCCAAAGTTTGAGAAAAAATTACGAATTTTTGTGATATTTTGAAAATTGCTTGCTTGACAGAAACAGATTTATGGTTACCAGTAAGTATTACCGAAATCAATAATAACGTGAGGGATTTGTACATTTAACACCCCTCTATCATGTTTAAATACGGTGTCACCACCCTTAAAAAAACGTACGTAACAGTAAAAATTTGCTATTTGGGACCAAAAATAATAAAACGTCGAAAAAATTAGAAAAAGAAATGTCTAATTTCACAGAGAACTGCTATTGCCTACCAAGTATGCAACCAGGAATGACTGACTGCTTGCCGCACCAGTGTTGCGTGTGGACACTTGGTTTGTGGCAACGAGGAATCATAAGTTGCATCGTGTAGTGTGGTTGCTAATAACATTGGTGTGCGTCATTGTTCCCCTTCCACCAAAACCCCCTCCCTTATTGGTAGTGTAGCTCCCCTTCCCGAACATGGGAGAGGACTTCACTGTTTTGCATGCATCGTGCTACAAGTCGACATGACAACGTACACCAACGCAGAAATGACAGACATGATCCTGCTGCACGGTGAAATGAAAGGTAATACACACGCTGCTGCACGATTGTATCACGAGAGATTCCGTGCGCGGAGGCAACCTCATCACGAGACCTTCAGCGGTGTCACACAGAGACTGCGTGAAACAGGCACGTTTAAATTGAGAGGTGGCTCTGGTTACCTAAGGAATGTACGTACACCAAATGTGGATGAAGTTCTTAAACTTGTGGAGGAAAACCCACCAACAAGCACCCGCGCCATTGTGCACGTAGTGGACGTGTCACATTCAACTGTATGGTGTGTTATGCACGAGCACCTGCTACATGCCTACCACGTGCGAAAGGTCCAGGCATTGTCACCAGCAGATTTCGCGCCTCGACATGCGTTTTCGTAGTGGTCTGTGCGTCAGTGCACAGAATATCCAGACTTTACGTCCATCGTATTGTTTACTAATGAAGCGACATTTACACGTGATGGTTACTTTAACAGCAGGAACAGTCACATCTGGGACGGGGAGCATCAATCCTCATGCAACTGCCATAGTAACGAACCAGCAACGATTCTCTGTGAACATCTGGGCGGGTACTGTCGGCGACCATCTCATTGGGCCCTACTTGATGCCACGCCGGTTGAATGGACACATGTACTGCCAATTCCTGCAATTCACGTTGCCAGAGTTCCTCGAGAATGTGGTTTCAACACGACTGTGCCCTTTCACAATACATACGAGCTGTACGTAATCACCTTAACACGGTATTTCCAGCACAGTGGATTGGAAGAGGTGGGCCTATTGCGTGGCCAGCACGACTTTTTGCTGTGGGGGTTCATTAAGGCTCTGGTGTAAGACACGCCCATCGAGTCGGAGGAAGATCTGCTAGCTAGGGTAATGGCCGCCTGCGACAAAATTCAAGATACACCATGTGTTTTCGAACGAGTACGCCAGTCTTTGATATGCCGACTCAATTGTTGTAATTAAATGGGAGGCCACCAATTTGAACACTTGCTGTAGAATTTCTTATCATTGATCGAAATGACATTGGTAGTACGCAGGCGTGAATTAATGTTCTGATTTTATTTCTCGTTAAAGTGAGACAATCCCACATAATCTGTTTATGAAACTCAATGATGTTTTATCACACACAAAGTTGCAGGACGCATTGCACTATGGTGCAGCAAACAGTCATTCCTGGTTGCATATTGGGTAGGCGATAGCAGTTCTCTGTGAAATCAAACATTTAATTATTGCTCTTAAAGGACGAGATTTAAACCGTTTTTACAAGAGACATTTCTTTTTCTAATTTTGCCGACGTTTTATTATTTCTGGTCACAAATAGAACATTTTGTTAAAGTAAGAGTGTTGCCACCCGATTTTAACATGATTGAGGTGTGTTAAATGTACAAATCCCTCACGTTGTTATTGATTTAGGTGACACTTATTGGTAACCAGAAATCTGTTTCTGTCAAGCAAGCTGTTTTCAAAATATCACAATATTTGTAATTTTTTCTCAAACTTTGGAAGCATCTCTCTCTATTTGACCTGGACCATGGTTGCCCTATATCAAACTTTCTATTTCCGCCTCAGGAATAACGTTTTAAAGTTTGTCTGTATGTTTTAGACACAGGTTATATTTATAAATAAGTTAGGTGACGTAATGGGACCAAGACAATCTACTTTAAACCGGAGGTAATTTGGCCCTCTGCGGAGTTATTTTATCCCACTCAAAATATTAGTTAACTGTGACCTTTGTGTGAATAAGTAGATAATTGTAGTCGAGTATTTAAAACCCCTCCCCCAAATTGTCAAAGTTACCTCGGTTTGTCGTACTACCTGCGTATGAACTTAATGCCGACAACTAATGACAGTGAACAGTCTGCGATGAGAATACTTAAGTTTGTTTATACCCTGTTTATCCCAGAGAGATTAAACATATAACCACAAGAGGGTTTTATTCAGGTAAATTAATTTCCGTTGGTAAAAAGAAACTGAAAACCAGCCACTATGGAAATATTTTATGTGATGTTAACCTAACACTGTGTAGCCACTGAGGTCAGCTCAATAAAATGTGCGAATGTTGGTAACACAGCATCTGTTTCCCGTATCCGGCCAGACCTAATGGTGATTGATCCTTATATGCGGTACTCGATAAAGTGATCACTTTTGAAGATCATCTTGCATGGAGTAATAATTACCAAATGTTATTTATTTGTGGCCTTAGACGTTAACTTTTGAGTAGAGTATAATCTATACACTTTGAATGTTTGTTAGGTTGCTTGGTTTATTTTGAAAAAGGCCAATATACTATAAATTATCTGATAGGAGACAGGTAACTAGGGTTTCAAAAGTGGTGCTCACTTGATCCCGAATCATCTGAACCAGGTTACTCGCAGGTAAGAGAGGTGCGTATCTTGTCCACTGCTGCTCTCTGCATCTCCATGCAGATGGATCACATCATCCCCTGGCCAGTGATGGAAAGAAGACACGCCGACACTATCTTGTTTCTGTAGAAGGTGTGGTGCTGCTGTCAGGCGTGGAGTTGTTGCCAGCTCTGAAGCAGATCGACATGGGCCAGTTATCAGTCAGATGGCAGAGCCCTGGTTTGACCATGTCTGGAATTAAATACGCACACACAAGCAATATAAGATCCACTTTACTTGCTCTGAACTTGAACTGCGCGGTGTAGACGCAAATATCAGGTAGTGATATTTAATCGGGGCTCTGGCAGTCGTGTATTTGAATTGATGCGTTTATTGGCGTTCTTCTCAATGCTGGGAATGGGACTTCATAGATATATGTAGCATTTCTCAGCGGAAGAAAACTGACTTTGAACTCGAATGGGTTCTGCCCACCATGCCGATTGCCGGAAACAGGTCGAAGGTCGTTTGTGTAAATTCTGAGCTTCTTAGTATGATTTGTAGCATCTACATGTAGGGTATTCAGAACATCTAGCCATCCGTAATGGTATCCATACAGCAGGAGCCTAAAGGTCCCTACGGCTTGCTGTCCTAATTCCTTCCCAGGAGAATTGTGGGCAGAATATCCACACGGTGTTTCTGGCTTCATTTGCCGACGCATACGCTGTACCGTGACATTTGAAGCTGGATAAAATGCTGCGGTTCTTACCATGTTGATTCTGTCAGATTGCCGAGATCTCTGATGAGTGTAGACTTCAAACTGCCGCCCTTGGTATGTGGTTACTTGCAGTGGAGTGCCGCATCGTGTTGTACGTGTTGTAGAATGATCTAGCTACTGTAGCTGTGTCCAGCTATCAGGTGAAGTGGTCGATGATGGTCATACAATACTGGAAATCTTGTGAAACTGGCATGGGGGCCACCGAAATTATGGTGGCAGGAATGAACCTATGGGCGATGATATATGCTGAGAAATCCCCGAATGTTGGCATGGACTGCGGTTACGTGGTCATCTCTATCAGTGAGACTCAGCAGGTGGCTGTACAAATTGTTATGTGACTGAACAGAGAGTTGCTTTGATGCCTGTGAGAGCCAGCTTTATGGACTACAAGAGAGGCAATGTACCAAAACGGAGCAGTTATGAGAGGCCTTGAAGTCGGAGTGAAGACATTGCAGTATACCTTGAATTATGATTTAAACTTAAAATTTGAAAATTTCTAGTGCTTTTTTTTTTTTTAGTAAAAAATTGATTGGTGTTTTCATAATGAACTTGTAACCTGCAACATAGTTATTAACTGTGAGTTTTTACCAGTGTGATATATCAGTTTGTTTTAGTATCGTACTTTCAAACAATTTCAAATAACTCAAAAATTTTTTAACCAAATGCTTTGAAAAAATGTGAGACCGTGTACAGTCATACGATACACAATTTTGCCAGAGTGTATTTTTTAAATAATGTACCATTTGCTAGCAAAAATTATTTTACTTCATTTTGGCTTATTTTGACAACAAAATATGTGATACTTAGTGCCAAAAATCTAAAAATCCGTTTGGTGTATTGCAACAGAAAAATTCAGATACAGACAATGATATATAAGTGTTAAAACTGTAAGAATGAATTTTTGATTTATATATTAATTTGCGTTAAAAATATTTTAGAAACTACTGAAAACTAAAGAGCAAGGCCTTAAAACCGTAACATGGAAATTTTGATACTTACGAGCTATTATGCTAAAGCTGTGAGAGATAAAATAAAATTTTTAAAAGCAAAATTTAGTCACAATTTATGTCTAAAATAAGAAATAAATATGTGTCACACATATAAAAATAAAAATGACAGTGAAAATTGCTGTAGACCGTACTTAACTATGCTCAGATCTGTTGGTTTCACATTCTTCAGGCGTTTTAAATATTAGCCTACGATAGATAACTGATAAATTGAATTTACTGGTGCGCACACACATGTTGGTAACAAACATTTGCTGATCCATCAAATACAACAAATATGGTTATTGCAAGTCGAGTTACGAAATATTAAGGTGATACACTTTGTTCCGTGTAACATCAGTAAATTTTGAAAGTTCTGAAGGCACTTACTTTTTGTGTGTTACACATGTTTTATGCGACGTCTGTCGACATTCATAATTCTAAATTTTAATCTGACACGACAGTTCCACAGATCGGGCACTTAATTTCGTCTTACAGTGTGGCTGATATATAATTGCCGAAATTTACGTAAGTTATACCAAATTGAGTGTAAATACTTTAAACCACAAGTAAACGCGCGTGCCACGAAAAATTTACGAACACCTGCTGCCACGGCTGTTAACACCGTTTTACAACTGACGTGGTTGTATGTGCGAGTATTCGGCCGCTAGCTCATTATTGGCTAGATGGAGGCAAGACAAGTTGTCGTAAGGGGGAGTGTTAGACAATTTTATTGTATTTTCAGTTTTTGAGCCATATCATTTATTCAAATTTTATTATCAAAATGTCTTCTTCGACAAAACATAGGATATATTGTTGGTAAACTGCATGACATAAATAATAATGAAATCTTTCATTCGTTTGTCACGCAGAGTCATTGCAAGAGAATTCTTGAAAGTTAACCCATAATTCTCTTGCATTAATTCTGCATGCCAAATTAATGAAATATTCCATTGTTATTTTTGTCAAGATGTTTATCAAGAATATTTGTCGAAGAGGAACTTTTGATAATACAATTAGCATATATCTTATGGCTCAAAAATTAAAAATACAATAAAATTGTGTTTTAACGTCTCGTCGACAGCGAAGTTCTTAGACACACGACTTTAGAAAAGAGCAGGCCTCGATCATGGCCTTTGTTAAGGAACAAATCCAACATTCGCCTGGAAACATTTCAGGAAACCATGGAACATAAAAATCAGGATGACTGGAGACGGTAACCGAACTGCGGTCCTCCCGAATGCGAGAAGACAGTGTTACCACTGTGTCAATGAGCTGGAAAGAGCGATGAAGACAACATTGCACGAAGAGGTGGTTTGTTTGAGAGAAATATGACGTTAGTTTGCATTTTACACCTGGACCACGGTTGTAGAAGAACAGGTCTGGACACTCGCCTGTCTAACAATGTATTTTGCTTGACCTCCTTGTTGTTTGGATGTAGTTCGTCAAGTTACCGAGAATGTTGTACTTTTTGGCGCTGTAATCCGGGCGGTTGGACTCAAACTCCGCCCACTTTTTCCCATTGTTAACATTATAAAGTAAATAAAGATTGCTGGAACCATGATTTAAAATTGTTAGCGAAGGAAGTATTTCATAAATTTATAAAAAAAAAATACGTTTTGATAAATTGTTTATCTTAGCGGAAAGGAAGTGGGCGAAGTTTGAGTTCGACCGCCCTAACTGCAGCGCCAATAAAACACAATATTCTCGGTAACTTGGTTAACTGCAGCCAAACAACAAGGGGGTCAAATTTCCAGGCGAGTGTCCAGACCTGTTCTTCTACGGTCGTAACCTGGGCTAAGCTTCTTGGTTGCACTGTAGGTGTCAGCGCTTTCATAAAATATTGGTTTTGTATATCTAAAATTTCTTCGTGGCATTATTCAGGAAAAGGTTTTTGAGGATTTAACAATGCAGTATTTTAATGTATTGTCTAATTTGTTTAAAAAATGTAATACCTACGTTATATTTGTTCCTGCCTTGACTATTGAATACGAACATTATTTTGCCATTAGGTCAGGGCTGATTACGGAACTTTTATCTTTATTGATAATGAGTTAGCAGAGCTTAAGAGAGAAGATACGAATGTCGAGCCAGACACAAGATCTCGCTTTATCTTCACAGTAGGCCTACGCGTAAAACATATGGACCAATAAGACTCACCGCTGCTATGTCATAGCATGATTTTCTTCTCAAGAAAAGTCTAGAAGTTTCAAACAGATGTAAGAGTTCAGTCCCCCCCCCCTGGCCCATGTTAAGGGCGTCGTCGTCTTTATGTTTGTTTCTGCGCGCTGAAAGCACAGACACGAAGAAGCGATAGGGGCTTTATTAACGCATGTGCCTTGTGCCCCATCGCTCTTATGGGCAAGGCAGTAAACTGGCACGCAGTATTTTTACTGCTCCTCTGGGATCATAGGCTCAGTTTATTTGCAGATTAAATTAGTTCTGTATCGATTTTAGCAGTATATTTTGTGATATAACTGCGCGAAAGCCTGTTTTTTTTTTTTTTGCAGTTTGGTAGGCTCGAAAATAGCATTTCCAATTAGCAAGATATTGTGAAAAATTTTTGCAATCATACCCTGAAATATCTGTTTTCTTTTCGTAGCTATGTGTACTGTCAACATGTAAAATAGCTTTAAATATATATAGCATTGTGACGTAGTTCAACTGCCAGGTGTACGGACCCCTTAAGACGTTGTGATATATATATATATATATATATATATATATATATATATATATATATATATATAAAATTCAGTGCTGAAAACATCAGTTTAACATTGAAGGTTTCTCAAAGCCAATTAGCAAAATTAAAAAAAAAAAAAAAAAAAAATCAACAATACTAAGCAGTAGTTTCGCCAACTTTCTGAGCAATATTTTTACTCGAGTAGCGTGTTTCAGAACAATCTCTGACGCCGAAATCTCGTACATTTAATTAAGGCGCAAGAGATCACACGTAACACAGTCATAGTTACGGGTAAATGTTTCTTCATAACGTTGTCAAATACTATTACCTAGGATTTGCTATTTTGTTGTTTTCCCATATTGACTTAATGTGTTGATTTAAGTTGGTTTTCTTAGCGCTCTTTATTTAGCTCACACACTTAAAGCCGTAGTTTACTTTTTTTTCTTAAAGAGATTTATCAAATGACCCCCACGCGGCAGTTAATTGTCGCCACGCCTGAAAGAATTGATATTGCTGGCGTGAGCTCTGAATGGCTCAAAATGAACAAATAACACAATGCCGGTGGTGGCAGTTGCTGATTATAGTGTTGATCACAAATGGTAGTTCGTATTGCAGGTACTGGTAGTAAACAAAAGGGCAGCTTCAGCATTTTCTGTTTTCAATGTTTTGAATTATTGTGTACAATTGTGTGGGTTCAGTTTTGTGTGAGGGATCGAAATGTGAATTAATTTTATCAGAATGGTTTTGGCGCGCTTTATTAAACATAATTACGTATTAGGACAACAAAAGAACAGTGACCTGGTACATGTAATATTTATTTTACAGATATGTTTGTGGTTTTTTGGCATATAAATTAAATTGCCAAATACGAGAGCAAGTAATATAACAACGCACAAAAACAATAAAAATGGAAGATGACTTTCGTATGTCGATTAGCGCAAGCTTTACGAAACTTCATCTAAATGCATTCTGATATGTTTAGGGACGTAGCAGCTAGCGGACAAATAGTCGGGACTTGAGTATGCATAGGATATTTGATTCTAACATGCAGGTCATTGAATTCGTGAAATTTTCCCATCCCAAAATGTGACTGCTTTGTGATGTGTAACGGTAGTTGTGTTCAGCAGCCTTATAAGTGAAAGTTCAGTAGTTTTGCCAGTACCTGCAGACGACCACAACTACTAGTAGTTGGTGACATAATGAAAACAGTTACGCCAATCAGATTCCACCAACCACATGCACTACCGCTAGCAATGTCAAATATGCCAGCCTCTTAAGGCTGTCCAAGTGCGACAAGGTCATAATTTTATATTTATTTGTAATAGTGTTAGTTTTGTATACGATACTTGTCAGTACAGTTTCCTCTTACGAAACAATTTTAGCTCGTATAATTTCCTCATAATGGTGCGTCAAAGTCAAAATTTGCATGTTCTGCTGCCATGCAAATAGTGAAAACAAGTTGACTTACGTACGTGAAATAATTCACAGTGAAATAACATACTATGGGCTATGTAATAACACCTTGGAAAAAAATCCCAAGAACTGTTTTTGTATTTTTAAAAAATTACTGGATTCGCAACTTTTTTCTATACTTTGAGATTTTTTTTTTTAAATTCAAAATATTACGTTGTGGTTTTTTTAACGTTTTATTGCATAGCTCATGGGGTGTAAGTTCACAGTGAATTATTTTGTTTAAGTAGGTCAGTTGGTTTTCACTGTTTGCATGACAGCGTAACAAGCAAATTTTGACTCTGACACCTCGTTATGAGAAAACTATGAGAGCTAAAATTGTTTCATAAGAGTAAACTGTACTCACAAGTATTGTCTACAAAACTAACAATATTTCATAAATATATAAAATTATGATTTCATCGCACTTGAACACCCTTAAGGGCGCCGCCTAGCACGCGCTTCAAATGCGTTGCAGTGTGTTCGTAAACTGGTTTGTTTACGAAATTATTGCACATGCACCCATTGTGCCAACGTACGAAAAGGAAGCACTTCGGACAAGACGGAATGTCATTGTTCAGACATAATTTAATTACAAACATTTGTTTCTAAGCCCTCCAACATGGCTAAAAACGGTCTTTTCAGACTTACGTACTTCAAAATATACTAACAGTATGAATGTGAAATTCAGATTGAGACGTGAACTGAACTTTGCTACAGACTTTCCTGAAGTTATATGGTCGTCACTAGTCCCATAGTTAGAGATGATGGTTTATCGCGGGAAAACTTGGCTGTTTGCTGGGTTTCAATGCACGTGCAGCTTACCAGAAGATAACTGGCTTTCGCTTGTATGTGAAGCTGTAACTCTACTTGACTGAACCAATAAGAATTCCGCTCTTGTAATATTTTATGTCTGTTATTGGTGTACAGACAGCTACGGAGTGTCAGACGTGTATTAACCTAATCATACATGTTGCTAGAAACTACAGTGTTTTCAAGAGTATGTTGACACAAAAAAAATTTTCTCAACCCATAGTAAAAAAGTATTGGGGGAAATCTTGCACGCTAGTTCAGCGCTTGGCTCGTTAAGGGCGCCGCCTACCCGCACGTGAGAGGCCCGAAAGCGACGGAGCAGTAAGGTCGACCTTGAAGCGCGCATCAAATGCCGCGTCGCCTCAACGAGCCAAGCGCTGAACTAGCGTGCAATGTTCCCGCCGAACTGTTTTTACTATGGAACATTAAGCGGTGACCATATAATTTTATTGGTGGAAAATCTGCAACTATGTTCAGTGCAGGTCGCAACCTGAGTTTCACTTACATCCGTTTAGTACAATTTGAAGTACGGCAGCCTGGAAAGGTCGTTTTTAGCCATGTTGGAAGGCTTAGAAACCGTGTTTTTAATGAGCGTGACGTCTTAACAATGAGGTTCCGACCTTGCCTGAAGTTTGTTTTCTTTTCGTACGTTAGCACAATATGCACACGTGGAATATTTTAGTAGAAAAAACCTGTATACGAACACACACTGCAACGCATTTGAAGCGTGGGGTAGGCGGCCGCCTTAAGGTTCTTATCTAGGTAGGCTGTGTCGTATGTGAGGCACAAAACCGATGGAGCGTTAAGAGTGATGTCGGTCGGCGTATGTAATGCAATATCGCCTCTACATGCAAACCCAGCAACTGGCGCGCAGAACTCTCCTATTATTCATTTTCCTACGCGACTTTAAGTGGTGACCGTATTATTTTATTTGCGATACTTATGGCTCAAATTCCAGCGCTTATTTCTATTATTGTGTTTTTCGAATCCGGTTGGAATTTTCGTAGATACGGCAGTTTAAAAAAAATCTGTTTGTAGCCATTTTGAGAGTCTTGAAAATCGTGTTTCCAGTAAGCCGTCAAATAAATCCTCGCCTGGCGCATTGACGGTGTTGTATTAAAAAAATTGGTGCAGCTCAAAATTTGCGCCTGGTTGCGTTGCAGTGGAATTAAATACTCTCTCATACAGACGTGCAAGAATTCACGTGTCCTCGCCTTCGGGCAGGGTCGTATTGTGTATGAAGAAAGTCCGGGGTGAAGGTTGGGCCGGCTGCTCGACTATAGGAGGTTCGGAATATAGTGAGCACTCAAAAAAGCCCAGCTAAAGTTCTATTTCCAGCCAATTAGTATCTTCCCGCGCGTAACGGCTAACTACGGGAAATGTCTAACCATTCTGGACTCTTCACTTGATGTTTGCGTGTACAAGGAATATTGTGCGGTCAGTAAGAATCTATACAGTTTGATAAAAAAAAGTTTATGATTTATTAAATATATAATTATGTTGATTTCGGTTGGTTTTGTTTCAGTAAGGTTGTATTTAAATAAGAAAATACATGGAACTATATTGCGTAACTTCGCTGCCAACCATACAAGCAATAAGTCAACTATAGTTAATGTTGAATTATATGCAGTAACGATTAGTGATATTTTTCAAAGGTTACATTTTTAGTGCTCACTTTACCCCGAACGGCCTGTAGCGAGACGTGCCTGACACCCCCTGGCCAGAAGAATGGATGCGGCGAGGTGAGTGTAGAGTAGCGACGGAACGAGAGAAACGGGAGTTCCCCGAGTAAACCCACCGTCAAGGGCAACGCCCGCCACGTTTCCTACATGCGGAAAATCATGGACCGAACCTGCCGGGGATCGAGCCCGTATCGCTTAGGTGGGAGGCGAGAGGTCTGACCCCTCGACCACCATAGCCCTTTGGAGTGAGGGTTTGAGTGAGTGAGAGATTTCGGTCAGCGCTTAACACCGGGGTCTTTAAGATCTTGTTACGGAGTTTTGCAATGATTTCGAAAATATTTCTTTTTATTGCTATCTAATACTCATATAAAAATTTCGCTGCACAGTTTTGACACTTATATGTTATAATTTGTAGCTGAATTTTTTGTAGAATTATACTGAACGGTTTTTTAGATTTCATTACCCAAAGTACCACGTTTTTCGTCGTGAAAACAAGCAAAAATGAAGGAAATATTTTTTTTTTTTTTGCTGGGGAATGGTAAATTATTTTAAAAAAACGCGTCCACAGTATTGTGCATCGTGTGATTTCACATTGGCTCAAATTTTTTCAAAACTTTTGGTTAAAAAATATTTGTGTTATTGGCACCAGTCTGAAAAAAACTCGGGAACAAGCCCTTGACGCTGGTGATGGGTGACATGACGTGAGTACGGAGTAGTACCGGAATGAAAGGACGGGGGAAACTGGAGATCCCCGAGAATTCCCGCCGACCAACGGCATCGTGGCCCCTTCGAGTTGGTACAAAATAGTTGTCAATATTAGCCTATTAAATGCTTCACCGCAAGTCTACTCGCTGCGCGCGCATGCGCAGTTGAAAAGGAAAACGTGCAAGTATAGGTAATTTGAATTGTAGGTAGAGGTGCAAGTGAAGACAAGCTGTACTTGCTCTGCTACTGCCTGCGCTCGTCGATTCATGTAGCAGGTTATTATATGTAATCGCTGCCCTGGCCTCCTGCTGCAAGTCACTGAACTTGTGTGCAGTCTTCTACTAGCCTCTACGAGATATTATGTAGCATTAAAGATACATGTGTATTGTACTCGTCTATACCTTTTTGAACATTGTACGCCATAGTTTTCACACCTACAACGGCCGCAAAGAAACACATATTCGTTTTCTTAGGAGGCGAGAAAATAATCTTCAAGACAGAAGAGGATCTGGCATGAATACACACACGTGTATTGTTCTTTGAAGAAAATGAAATTTGAACTTGGTGATGAAATTTAGATGTATACTATGTTGGATGGTACTGTTGGAGACATTAGGATGTTAGGTAATGTTGAGTATGTTCATAGCTCATGGTGCTTGTAATGCTCTAAAAGGTATAATAAAGGTGTTTGAAAATGACAATTTTTTTTCTTGTTTGGACTTAATATTTCTGTAGTACACATACACAGCGCGGCTAGGGACATTAAGGCCTCGCTCTTTAGTTTTGCACTGGTTTCGAAATAATTTTTTTACCGCAAATTAATATATATATATGTATATGTGTATATATATATATATATATATATATATATATATATATATATATATATATATATATATATATATATAT
>PNEQ01010746.1:0-16437 GCA_003012365.1 Medauroidea extradentata
AAGTGCGTCTCAGGGCTGAGCCCCATACGCCTACTAGGGGGAAGTTTCATGCAGAGGAGGCATGCATCGCGGCAGAGAGGGATTGGGCAGACATGGCCGCAATTGGGGCCATGTCTACCTCCCTAAGTGTACCTATAGCTAAGCCATAATCTAAGAAGAGAGAGGGAAAAACCGGCATAGTACCGTAAAAACCCTCTCGGCAGAATAGGAGTGTAACCACTCAGCAGTTACATGCATTAAAAATAAAAATGGCAGTGGAAAAGTAGGAAGATCCAGGTTGTTAGTAGAGTTGTGAAGTAAGAGTGAGGCTGGGGGGGGCGGGAACTATCTTTATTTTCTTTATTTCCTTTAATTTAATTTTGGAGGGCGCTGGTTTCAACCAGGGGACTGTGGGTAAGCACAATACCCTGGTGGAGGACGAGGAGTGCGATTTTTCAAAAAATGTTGGGTGTCTATCTTCCGTTCCGGACCGATGGAAAATTCCGCATAAGTCAGATCGTAGGAGCGCTGTGATTGGCCGGAGCACCGACCAATCTCGGCCCGGCCCGAGAGAGCAATAGAGGGCCTGAGAGAGGATTTGGGTATCACTACACTTAACATGCAAATAATGATTATTATTAGTATATCTTATTGCTAGAGTGTTTTTTGTTTTTTGTTATTTTTTATTTTATTTTATTTAATTATATCTAAGGCTTTAGCTAGTGTGATTCACTAAATCATCTTATAACTAGTTTACTGCACAGACACTAGTTCGAGTCGCGGACAGTGTTTTCCACGCCAGTTTGTTATGGGGTCTGTGTGCTAGTAATGATTTTGGCCGTTTGTAGCGCTGGGTTTCCTCAGGGCCATAGTCTCAAAGGGCAGCAATAATTGGGTTCGCTTTTTGGCGGCTGGAGTCGTAGAATTTTTCTGTTATTTCGCGGATTACTTCTAGCACCATCTGCAGTTTTAATTCTGCATGCAGGTTTTTAACCGGGACATAACGAGGCGCGTCTGTGCCATTCTTAGGCATTTATTTTGAACTACTTACAGAGAACGAGTGTATGTTTCCGTGCAATAAGCCCAGGCTGGGGTGGCATAAGTTATGTTAGGGCGGATCATTGCATTATACAAGAGAATTCCGTTTTTGAGCATTAAGGCCCGAGGTTTTGTTTATCATTTGGTAGAGAGCTGCCATGCGGTCGTAGGCCAGATTTCTCTTGTTTTCAACGTGTTTTCGCCACGTCAGCCCTTTATCTAGAATAGCTCCTAAACATTTAACTTCCGATTTAAATGGAATTTCCTCCTGAAATAGCTGTGAAAACTGGAAAAAATTGGACAGCATTTCTAGCCCTCAGCTCTTTTCCTAGTCAACCAACGGTAGTCGAGCTCTCTCCTGATTTGCCGCGCATCTTTTAATGGGTTTTATAGTCTATTGTCACGTCGAAAATAATTTTTTTTTTTTTTGATAAAGGTTTCCACATGTTTCTTAATTCAATACTTTGCTGACTTAAGTACTTTAGAGTTATACACAATATGTGCTGATTGTTTTATTTTTCGTTTGATAGGGTGTGTTTATAGTGTAAGTGGAGTGGCATTTTCCTTAAGTATTTTATGACTATTTTCCTACACATGTTCGGGCAGTTTGAATTATTGTATCTCACCTTTTTGCGTGTTGTTTTTATGTTCTTTAATACGTGTTGTAAGGAGTCTGCCTGTTTCTCCTATGTATACACTTCCACACTCGTATGGTATTTGATAGACACAGCCCGAGTTTGTAGTGTTTTTAATTGCTGGTTTCACCTTTGCAAACATGCTTTTTAATGTGGTCCTTGATTGAAAGCAGTCTGTATGTAACTACATACCGGAAAAAACAAGGCAAGTACTAACATCCCATAGCAGCAAACCACCTCACATTTATGGCCTACCAACAATTCATAAACCGGGTATGCCATTACGGCTTATGATCAGCTCCTGCAACTCTCCATACCAAAACCTGTCTAAGTCTCTGCAAAAAAATGTTGAACCACTTGCTGGTACGACACCTACTTTCATTAAAGATTCTTGTCATTTCATATCCATTGCGAAATCCTTAGAAATATCACCCAGTGACGCCCTTGTCAGCTTTGATGTCCAAAGCCTGTTTACAAATGTTCCTGTAGGAGATACACTAACTATTACAAAGGAAAAACTGGAGAATGACAGCACTCTGATTGAAATAACTCTAATGCTCATTCCATCCATAATGGAACTAATCACACTCCGTGTCAGTGCAACATATTTTCAATTTAAGGATGATTTTTACAAACAAGTAGATGGCATGACAATGGGCTCCTCACATTCACCCTTCATGGCCAATATCTTCATGGAGAATTTCGAGTAAGAGGCATTTAGCGAAACCGACACTCCACCTAAGGTCTGGCTTCGTTATGTTGACGAAGCTTTTATGATCTGGTAACATGCAACAGACGAACTATTAGATGATTTTGCTCATTTTCTCAATTCACTGAAGCCATCGATTGAAACTGGCGTGAGCCTCCATTCCTAGATGTATTAGTATCAAATAAAGACAACATAATTTCCACAAAAGTATACAGAAAACCTACACATACAGGCCAATACCTTCACTTTTAACACCGACCATTCGACAAGCACTAAAACTGGCATAATCCGTACTTTAGCTATCAGAGCGGAACATATTTGCTCCGACAAAGATTCGCTAACTTCTGAGCATAAACACCTAGTTATGACTTTTACCGCAAATAGTGACTGTGTAGACTTGGAAGAGGAACGTCATCTGATTCACTGTTCGACAAACGTTGATACATTACAATCAAGGCAAATTATTATTAGCTCATCAAACAACTGTTATTACACGATAGATCTTAGATATATATGTTACGAAATAAATTTTAAAATTTAAAAAAAAAATAATATTGTATTCTTATAAGTCAGAGTACAAGAATTAAGTATTAATTTGATTAAAAAAATTCAAACAAAAATATATTTGAGTATGATAAATTTAACGAAATTATAACGAGTTATGTGTTGGAAAGCCCTTAAAGTTTGTTTTAAGAAATAAACTGGACTTCAAAGGCGTATAATTCTGTTGATGTTTTATGTGCAAACAATTTGAAAATTACAATTTCAATATCGTAAGATCTGCACTGTCGTAACATAATTTCTATTAACACGTTTTGTGGTATTTTGAGAACTAACGGTGTAAACTTTTTGAATATCGTCGTCCGAATGACCGTATATCATTCTCGACTTCGATTGACAAATACAATAGTTATTTCGAGCTGCTTTTGTACTGATTCAAGGAATTTACTTCTGAGAAAAAATACCACCAAATTAAGAGACAATGTTGAGGGAAATACTTCCGAACATAATAACTTCCTTTCTGTTGGCAAATAATTACATATTAAATGTTCTTTGATAGTTAAGTTCATTGTTGGCAAATTCTGAAGTTAGAGAAATATATAAACGGTTAAGGAGCTTTTACTAACTTTGACATAGTTTTTAAATACATGCAGCAGCGTTGTTTTGAAAACTAAATAATGTTTAAAAATGTTCACTGGTACGCAGTATTCTCAAAGAAAGCTGCAGTAAATCAAATAAATTAATGACTCTTATATAAGTCCGTTGATTTTGTCTCTCACGAAATATGTAATTTTCTTCTGTGCCAGTATCGAGGATACGTTTCATTATAAAAGAGAATCATCACCCCATTTAACTTTAAAACAACAGTTTACCAAGATGAGTTTAGAAGTCTAGGTGGTTTCAAACAACATTGTTCTCACTTTATAATATAATCTGTCGAACTAGAATGATTTGATTATTTGCAAGTCTCAACACTGGCGAATCTGTTGTTAGGTCAATATTTCAAAACAAAAAGTGTAAATTCCACATATACGGTTAAGAGAGTAATATTATTTCACTTTGCACATTGTAGTATCTCTTCATCTATCTATAGTCAAAAAGCTACAGTAATTCTGATACAAAACGTTAGTAACATATTAAATAATTGCACGTTATCATACTGTATATTTAATTTTTTATAAATTCCAAATAATGAATATTATTTCTTTCCGTCTATTTTTTTAATGAATTACTGTTTGAACAAATGACACCTAATAGTAAAATTTATAAACGGTTGTTATATGGTTGATTAGTAAAGTAACTTTAAAACCCGATCTTTTCATTCCTGTGAAGTTTACTTAAAAGAAACAGTTTCACTTTATTAATAATATGTTGGTGACAAAATATTTCACTACTGATCACATTAAATTACAACAATTACGACCACTTGTTAAATTAAACTTTTACCACGTTGCAGTCGTTAGGTTGTAGGCGTTATTTGTAACAATTGTAACGATTGTCAATTACAATCCAACCAGAATCAGAGAACATTTTAATTCGGCAACTAATTATCTCCAGCTTCGTACAAGAATTAGCAAAAAAAAAAAAAAACCGGTCTACTTGCATTGCATGTTAATTGTAATCTTTTCACACCTATATATTTAGGTACACATTCACTTTTAAGTAAGCGAATTTTTTTTAGTCGGTAAAAGCATTCATTTCACTGCTAAATCTGGCAGTCTTAAGGCCTCGCTCTTTGGTTTTGCAGCGTTTTCAAAAATATTTTTTAACGCAAATTAATACATATATAAAAAATTCGTTCTTACAGTTTTAACACTTGTATATCATCGTTTGTACCTTAATTTTTCTGCTACAATAGACCAAACAGATTTTTAAACATTTGCCCCTGAAATATCACATGATTTATTGTCAAAATAAGCCAGAATTAAGAAAAATATTTTTTCTAGCAAACGGTACATTATTTGAAGGAACGCTCTGGAAAAATTGTGATTCGTATGATTGTACATAGTCTCAATTTTTTTTAAAAATTGTTTGGTTACAAAATATTCGAGTTGTTTGCAACTGTTCGAAATAAATGAAAGATCGTGGCCTTAAACAAATACCTTTAAACCAGTCAAATAGAAAAATAAACACTGGTAGTACGTTGACATAGTTTTTATGAAACTATTTTGAAATGTAGTTAACAATAATCTAATTTACATTTAGCAAGATGCCAGGCACCATATTAATCATCGGTCCAACTATTATTTGCCAAAATTTAATCTCATTATCCTTCAAACGAATCTTCTGATGTTCCGATTTTCGTACTTAATATTTTAAATTTAAATCGCATGGTGTGTTACCATAGAACAAGATGTTATCTTCCGTTGTTTGTTTCTCATGTGGTTATATTTTCCTATTTTAAATAAACAGCAAGTGCATCAGCGATTCTTTGTAACCTTAATAAGAAACTGCTCACACAAGTCTATGAAAATTTCTGCAGGAACACGAATTACATGTAAGTATTTTGAACAGGCTAGTTTTTTACAGTAATATTTTTAAGTCCCATAGTAAAAAATAGCCACATTTTTGGAATTTGAAACGTATTTTTTTGTATGATGTATACATACATATGCATAGGCTTGGCTGTTCAGAATAAACTGAGTACTGCTTACAACTTTCTGTATGCCATAATATCTCCATTTTTACCATTTTAAATAAAAAAAATTTATGTCACTAATAACTAGTGTAAACATTTCACACTCAAAACTTTACTTTTATAGTCTCAAAAATTAATTTGTTTTTATTTTTGTAAGTGTTGGGAAGTGCTTAGTTTAAAGTTAACCGTACACAAGCACACACACAAATATATACATGTATATGTATGTATGAGTGTGTGAGAGAGAAAGAGAGAACTTACGAAGCAATGAAAAACAGAATACGATGGATATTTCCTACAAACTTTATTTTTCAAATTACTATACAACTTTCATTTATTGACAACTGTAAGAAATATCGCCAGAGTGAAACTCACAAAAATGGGACACAAAATGTCATACATAAATCAGGGCGATACCCAAAATTTATAATGAAAGAGCTCTGAATATCAGAGATTCACTGTAAGAAATGGCCCTCGGTTATAGTAGAAATATTATAGTAATAACACTATTATCAGTTATCTCATTTACTGTACAATAGATACTGAGATCAGGTGTTTTTTTAATTTTTATACAGACCATGAAATGAATAAATAATATTTTTAATCTTTTTGAGTGCATTTGTAGCGGTTGGTCCAATAATCCATTTCTTAAAAATATTATAACAAGTTATTTATTTTCGGATATAATTTTTTTAAAGCGTTAATTGTGCGGAAGTTTTTTTATTTATGTCGTTTTCTAAGGATATGATTGATATTTAATATTTCTACATAAAAAAATTACCAGTAACGTGTTATATATAATGATGTTTCAAGTCCGTAGTTACAACAGTATTCAATAAAAATTTTATGTTTATTTTGTGAAGTGGAACATTCCATTCTCTGAAATATTCTTAACGTATAAAGGTTAATTTATAGAATATGAGACCCATATCACCGTATATCTAAAATCCCTCAAGACATTATTTACACGGATGATAGTAATGCATATTTTAAAGCTCACTGATAAGAAATATATTCACTTTTACTTTATTTACAA
The DNA here is from genome assembly GCA_003012365.1 of Medauroidea extradentata. NCBI lineage: Eukaryota > Metazoa > Arthropoda > Insecta > Phasmatodea > Phasmatidae > Medauroidea > Medauroidea extradentata. The sequence goes on from PNEQ01010746.1 coordinate 6,537, forward strand.
CGTTAAACATATTTCATAACCTTCAAAATAAGCGTGATACTATAAAAAACAATTAGGTAAAATAGCTGCACGATTATTTTTCTAGAAGTTCATAATTTTTAAATATTTCTTGTATAGTCCCTGCATTCACAAGTTGCAAATATTTTACAAGTTCACAGAAAATCCTCTCTGATTGTGACATCAAGTATCTCGTTAGAAACTTAGATGCGATCCTGTTATAAAATTCATTAGTGTCTTAGTACTCCCAAAAACACCGACCTCAAATACAATATTAATACTTTCACTGACTAAAAAGTAAGTGACATTGGTAGAATAATGTCTTATTGTTCGTTTGGAAACCACCTGTATTGCCAATTTGCCAGGGACGTCTATAAAAAGTGGTTCTTTATGAAATCATGTATCTGGAAAACCATAGTTGTTTTACGTTTATTTTGAAGTCTTTATTAAAGGTAACTCTCTAGCTCATCTATTCACGGCATTGATGGCAATGAAAGACAAGAACAATTTTCTAGATAAAATTAAGATTAATTAAGCATGAAAATACATTTTTATAATCTTACATATTTCATTTTTCCATTCTTGGATGTTCCGAGTCACTAAAGTATCTAAAATATTAGAGGAAGGTATAACTGTGTCAGATCTTGTCTGCGGTCTGGATATCTGGTAAAGATACCTGAATAAGCGACACACAAAAAAATTCAGAATTTTGGGAAAGCGAATATTTAATATATTACATTGATTAAAATAAAATCGGTCACATTTTCGTAGCTAAAAATATTTGACACAATAAATTTTCCTTAGCTGTTGTATGAAGATATGTGTGGGAACAACAAAAATATGAACGTTTTGTTACATGTAATTTTCCCTCAATATATAACACAAATACTATTTTATGCCCTATAATTGTTCAGAATTTTAGTATAAAAATTCGTTTACATAAGATACTACTCTTAATTCCCTAGTTAAAAATTTTTCAGATGAATGTTGAGTTAAACACGTTCTAACCCAAGTTCAAGAAAAAAAAAAAGAAGTGAAAATATAGAAATGTAACAACGCCAGTCAAAGTGTTTATAATCGGCATCGTTGTATTATTTAATGCTATATGAAGCGCGTCTTTAAAATCTATCGACCTTTCTGTAGTTAATATACCGTCGTTAGTGAGCTGCGAGTTATTTATTTCGGATTTTGTTTCCTAAAAATTTTGTATTCAGTTAAATTTATTCATGGCATAACTTGTTTATTTTGACATAACAACAAACGCCAAGTAAAGAATATAAAATGTATTAAATTTATTTTAATGCCAACTGTGTTTGTTTGTTAGTACTACTGTGAACCTGTGAGATCGTAATGAAGTGTCAGCTAATAATTTATTGATTTCAGTCTCACACAAGTAAGTCTAAATTGCATGCACGTTTAGTTATTAAGTACCTGTGCACGCTATAATCAACACTAAATGTCAACTCACGTGGAAAACAATATTTCGCAACGAAAATTTTGTATATTTGACGAATTAGCAAAATTTTATTTCAGATAGGAAGTTTACTATCCTGTTTCTGGCCCGTGCGGGGAAACCTGAATCTTCCTTTCCTTAGTATTGTTGGTCTGCGAGGACTTTCTGTACCCTAGGAACTCTTGTCGTAGGAGTGAAGTCGATTTACAGAACACGATCACACAGTTTTTCTACACTTATAGGCCAAGTAAATAAAATTATTCGGCGTTCGGCATAGTTTCAGCGAAACAATGGGGTAGTGATCGGTCGCAGGGTACGCCTTCAGTTAGAGTTTGTCTTTACAGAAGACAACAGGAGGTACCTAGTCTATCTATCTCTACTATAAAAAATGTAAGTTAAAGAATATATTTCCGTCATGAAATTTACGTAAATATGAAATTAATACCAACTCGAGCCCACCCTTTATCTTAGGAAATCGCGGGGGTAAATATTTAGTACATATGTTCAAATTCTGATGGTGCAGTAGGTATTTATTTGCCCGCACAGCAACAGCTGAGTTACGACAAATGTTTGAATGTACTTGGAGAACTTTTTAAAGAGCATTTGCTCTTACATACTTTTTAAAATAGTTATTCACATGGCGTGATTTAAATTCGTACAATGTCAAATGAATTCACAACAGTTTATTTTCGAAGAATAAATTTAATTTTATTATTTCAATCATATTACATAATATGACAAAAAATTTAGTTTTAAGAAACGTGCTCTCTACTAACACGAACAAGAGAAAACATTGGTTTTAAGTAGTTCTCAAAAGTTGTCATTAACTTACAGCCTCCTTCGGCACACTTCGGTGAAAATATAATGCAACAAATTTGTCCATTTTATTGCGTACAGTTAACAACTGTGTAGCTGGATATTTGCTTATCAAAGGGTTTACATAGTTAAAAACTTAAGCATTAAGAAATACATATTGCATGTAAGCAGTAGAGTCGAAACAATTTGATTATACAATTACGAGATTACTGCCTAACTTCAGCCAATAGGAACATATTTCGAATATTATATTTTTAGCAGTGTCGATTTCACCGAAGGCTGTAGTTAAAAATGTTCAGTAAAATAATGAAGAAAAGGTTACTGCGAGGTATGTAAACGAGGTTTCTGTAGTAGTTACAAATTAAAACATAATTTACACGGTAATTACATTAGTCGTTGACAAGTTCAACTTTTATACCTGTAGTGTAGCACAAGATAAATAAAATTTGTCATACAACCGCAAATACCACATTTCTCTTCTCATAATTTCAAAAAGCGACAACTAAAATAACCCAATATGACAAGTGAAACCGAGCTTCAAGTCGTAATGCTTAAGTTTGTAACTGTGTAAACCCGTGTTGAGCGGACTAAGCCGCCTCTAGTGGTCAGCTCGGTGCTGCCAGGTCATATCTCGACGACGTCACAGAGGGCAGGTCACAGCTGCTGCGGGTACATGATGTCGAAGGGCGTGGACTCGACGGCTCCATGCAGGATGCTGTCCACGATGGTACGTATCACCTCGCCGATGGTCGGTCCAACCTCCTTGAACACCTCCTGCCAGTTCTCGTTGAGGAACGTGTTCATGTTGTCACCTGCAAGTATCATCTTGTCGCAACATAGGCACTACTGAACACACATTTAGACCTGGGATGACTGGGAGGAGTAATAGTGGGATGCTTCATAGGATATATCAGGGGGAGAGGAAGTAACATTGTGATATACGTCTAACACACTATGAAAACTCCATAAACTATATGAGAACATTTTCACCCATAAACATAATGCCACATTTGTCGTGCCTCCAATTCAAAACCGAGTAATTGTTCTACAAGTCTGTTGACATGAGTATGTGTATGACTATATCCTAGAGATGAATAAAAGCGCTACCGATGTTATATAAGAAACAACTCTATCTGACCTATATTCTCAGTACTCGTATACATACGTGTGATTAACATACAAATAATTTTTTACAGTGCTCACTTAAGTTAACATTATAAAGCGATCCTATTTTAAGTCCTTGTTAATTAATTTTACATACATCTAATTTCTATACTCATGCGTTTTTGTTAGTTTAAACATAGAAGTTTAAGTAAAAAAACACACCTTATAACAGTATGTAACAAAAATAAGTCTGATATTTTAACAATGCAACATTAATTGGGGGAAGTTTTTGACGGTAGCGAGACACTTAGTGGCAGTAAAAATATTTGTTTTGTTATGCCTTTTGAGTGCGTGTACATAAAACTTTCGATCGATATAATCCAGCACAAATTAATTATTTACTAATGTTCCACAAAGTAATCATTTTGAGAGGCACAATATAACTCCAACTGTCACAAAGTAACCCATGTTTAAGGTATTAATTATTTAGTAATCAATATTCACAATTCTGTCTTCAAAAGTATTCACAATAATATTACCAATATATGTAGATATAGAGGATGTTATAAAGTTGGTGGTTGTAAGTTTGATGAGAGGCTAGTTAAATATTCATTAATATGCGTGTATGTCAAGGGAAATGTTCTCTGAAATGCCACCCTGCAAGTTATTTGTAAAATCCATGCAGCTAGATACCAGTTCAGTAGTTCCAAGGACGATCGATCGTAGGCTCAATGAACAGTCACGTTTAGGCAGAAAAGGTGAAAAGCGAGTAATAGTTCCAAACGCTTCGTGATCATTAGTTTTTTTCAATGGTTAATTATTATTTTTTAATCTTCAGCAGTAAGAAGTAAACAGTAGACTCACAGAAACCCGAAAAACACAATAAGGATGATACTGTTGAAGCATAACCAACACGACATACAATTTAAATTGTGATTTTATGGCTGTGCGAACTGGTACCTGCAGCTGGATAACACTTGACGAGAAATAACAAAAAAAAAAAATGTTGCAAGTGGTAAAAAACGTTTTTTTAGAATGCCGAGATAATTGGAAATATCTATTATGTTTGAAAATATATTTCTTTACACAAAAATAAATATTTTGTGTACATTCTACAGGTTAAAGACAGGTGGCGATTATCGGACGAGCTGCGACTTTTCTTATGTAACTACCGTATACTTTGGTAAATAGCGTATATCTTTTTCGCCGAACTTAGGCTTTTAGCAGAAGCAATTTAGTTGCTACTATTAGATATTTCAGTTATTAAAAGTGTTAACCTATTTATTCTACCACAGAACTTGCGCTTAAGTGTGCAAAGATCAAATGTTTGGCATGTATGTTTTCAAGGTGGTATTTCAAGAATTACGTTCCTTCAAACAAAATACTTCTTATCTACCAACCATTCCACATACGACTACCAATTCACGGTATTGTTGTGCTGTCGTTTTGCATGTTTTATTCCTTATGGATTCAAAGACTAAAAATCATGTTATTGTATATAGAGTTGTTGAAATTTACTATTTTTTTTTGTTATATGTATTACCAAAGCGGTTGGTTTGTAGTATGACCTAAATTCACGTTGACATGGAGTACACTATGGATAGAACTAGTGGACTTATATAATTAGGGGATGGGAGGAAAACGTAAATTTTTAATTCTATGGATTCATTTTAGGATCCACCTTCAGCGAGTAGAACACAAATCAGAACGGCTGAACTGGGAATCAAACCCAGGCACTCGCGAATGCAAGTCCAGTGAAGTGCCACTGCGACACCATGCTCAGTTTTGTACACAGGAGTCAGTGTTTGACCCGTTTACAACTTGATTTTATTTTCGAATTTAGTTTGATTTTGATGACATCGTAGGCACCAGCTTAACATAACTATATAAGTAAAATACATATAACATTTTACATTGCAATATAACAATTTCATATTTAAAAACTTGTTCCTAAACATTACTTAGGTAACCAACTATTGTAATCAAAATTAATAAAAAGTAAATTTTTTGTAAAATTTTATAACTTAACACACATTGTTTTTGAAGAGAAATTTCGAATGACTTTACTCTGTTTATATATTTTAATAGCATTGTATTTCTTTTGTGGCGCCAATACAACCCCATGTTTTTTTCTGGCTACTTATTAGTAGGGTTTGCTTAAGAGGAAGAGATGGCCGCCTCTTGAATTTTCGTATTTTGTGTCATTATTTTTATTTTGGGTGAATTTGTGGAACTTAATCCTACTGCCGATTAGAATACACAGCCTATTGATAGAATTTTCGACATCATGTATCTTTGCATGCCATTACTGTTCTTACGGATCTAAAATTAAAATTGCAATTAAGAGTTAGTAGCTTTTCTCCTACATTCAAGGCATGGGAACCGTGATGACGATAAGTCAAATATTACACGTTCGTCAAACTCATCTTCGCCTCTAGACGCGAAAGACTGAACTAGCGTGCGGCGTTTTCGTAGAAATTGTTTTTCAATGGGACTTTAGTGATGGCCGTGTTATTTTATTTGTGGAAAGTATGTGGTAAAATACAATGCAGGTTTCTATGTTTTTGTTTACGATTATGAATTATATTTTCTCAGCTACAGCCACGGGGAAAAGTCAGTTTTAGTACATTTCAGTAGCTTGGAAATCATGTTTTAAACTAGCGAACGGCATCTTTAAAACTACAGGAATACAGTCTGAAGTGTATCTTCTTTTCGTAGATAAACGCATTGGAAACATTTTTATTAGTTAGACAAGATGAAGTACTTCCCGTACAACGTTACAGCACGGCTCAAGCGCCAGGTCCACTATTAAGAAAGAAATACAAATTTTGTAACCGCAGTAAAAAGAAATTCCTAGAAAAAGTTTTTAATAACTAGGTACCTACATGATTCTTCCTAACTATTCCGAGACTAAATGCAGCCAGGCAAAACAATAATGCCGTGACCATTTTAATATTCAAATTATTCAGCTTTACAAATGCCATATTTTCACGCCGCCGTAAGTATTGAAACCACGTTCTTATTGGCTAACACATTTATGACTTAGCCGTGCTTGTTTTCGGTTAGCCACCGCTCGACATGCAGTATTCTGTGTATTGGAATTCTTCTGGGACTTAATAAAAAAAAGTGATAAAATTTAGCAATCCCGGTTACGTAAAAGCAAGCTCGATAAATGCTCATGTTGTTAAAGTATGCATGGCTCCAGGCTTCTTAGTTAACAACGAAGATTTCACTGGTGTTGATTTAAAGGAGTGAAGACGGAAATGTATTAGTAACTCTCACATATTGCTATGTTTTAGTTTATGTCAAATAAATTTAAATTCCAGAGTGATGATAGATTACTACGAATTCATTTTAATGTTTCAGATCCAGCATAGAGTAAGAAGTTTAGGTTTGTAAAGTCAGTCGTATGAAGTTCGCATGCGTAGAGAAAGTGGACCTGTCGATCTAATAGCTGGAAACTGTTTAACCAAACCTGACACGGACTGGTGATCGAACGTCCTGGTTGCGCGAGTCAGGAAAATAGTATTAATATTAAAAGTAATTATCTTCTATTAATAATTCTTTACGTTTCTCGTGAACGGAAGTGAGAGCTATGCTGCCATTTGTGGACGAGTTTAGCAAGACACCGTCCACCCCTCGAATTATCGGCCAATCATGGGTGCCTTGAACTCGCCTATTGACTAATGACGTTGCCACAGCCAGTGGGACAGCCAGAAACACTACAGCTGCAGAGATAACGTCGCAAACTGCAAGCTACTGTCTGCTACTGTTAACTTAAAGGAACTTATTTAGTTTATGATAACCGTGCAATGTTGTACACAATTCATAGAAGTAATCATTCCGTACATTAACTGTAATATTTGTCGTTAATAGCAGACTATTAGCTCTCTTCTTGTAACATAAATCGTGCAGTCTGTCTTGATTTGTCAGACAGCGTTATATTTCAGATTTTATTAAGAACAAATTGCATTTTATTGGTACGCAAAGTTATTAGTGTACACTTTTACACTCTCTGGAGTTGCAGCCATGCTTGTTTATACTGCATTAACTAATTTATTAAACACATTTTCACGACCTGAATGTATGTTGCTTTATTTTGTTAGTTAAATACAGTAAACTGTGCAATATCATGACGTCACATTGACAACAAAATGGTGGTTCGTTTTTACCTCGCAATCGATATTGTTAATTTTATTTATATTTTTCTCGAGTTCCATAGACGCAAAGAAGTATCGTACGATAAATTGTTTTAATTAAATGAAACGTACTTTTAAATTAAACATATATAAAATATTAATATTGTTCTATTACATATGTAACGAAAGTAACGACAGACAAAGATTTATGATGACGACAAATCTGCCAATATGAATTCTATTTCGGCAGGAGGTTTAAAATTTATAAATTTACCATAATGGAAGTGAGTGACACAAAATACAAAAATTTAAGATGGTGACAGTCTCTTCCTCTTAAGGAAGGTGAGCACGCAAGCCACCAGTCCGCACCGCACTCTTACTTGCAAAAGTAATGCACTGCCGTCGTCTCCGGTTTTCTCGGCGTTCCTTATGATATTTTAATGACTTTCAAGTATTTTTCTTCCTGCTATCAGTCACAATTTTTCTCCTAGCCAAGTAAAACGCTAAATTTCACAGAAAACCATTTAAGCATGAATAAAATGTCAGCCCAACGCTTGTATACAAAATATTAAATTAACTGACACGTTTCCATTGTGCCATTGTTGGTAACCAAAATTACTCCTGTCGTAGCTCGTTTAAAAATGAAATAGACCTTAGCTCAGGCCGAATGTGTTTTAGAATAGTCCCGAGAACAGCTCGGTAAGACTTCAGATTCAACCCAGGCAGTTTTAAAACAAATTGAAAAAAAAAAATAATTTGCTTTTGACCAAAAAAATGGACAAAATGTTTTCCTTGCATGTTTTTGATACAACCATTCTGACCTTCAGCGTTCGAGGATCCTAGATAGGAGGCGGAGATAACGTATCTAACCGCATAGGGGTTCTATTTGTAATTGCCTTAAATATTCTCGTTTTGTGTTAAAATGTTACCGAAAACACTTTATAATTTTAATGTATAACTGCAGATAAATTATTCTTAATATACTAAAAATGCTTGAGTAACAGTAATTTGTAAAGGAATCACCACTTAAAAAAATAACTTAGCTATAAACGTAATATTTTAATGAAAACGATATGGCGAAAAATATTTTAATGAAAGGTTAATTAATGAAAAAATTTAAAATGACAATGCCTACATGATTCTAGTTTCTAATAACGCCGGCATAAAGATCTGTGTAACGTGTAGCGTAGTTATTTAGACAGAAAGTGTTCGAAAGGTGTTTGAAAAGGGTCGTATAGCATGTCAGTTGAACTGTGTTTCAGTGGGTTGGAACAATGGATCTATGTTAGCGCAACTACAACACATATTTAAATTTCCTGCTCTACGAAAAGACAATTTATTTGAGAGTAGAGTAATGTAAATAGTATAAAAACACTGCGCACATTTAAAACACTGTTGCTTTATCACAAATATGTTTTTCTCAAGTGTGTTTAAAATTTAATTCTTCATTTTGAAACGGCATGACATATATATCATACAGTAAACATTGCTGCATAATATTCGAAACAAATGATAGGTTTCTTCCGTAAAGGAGTTCCAACAGTACTACTGTATAGCAAACAAAAAAGCAGCGTAATAAAGTCTAAACCCTGACATGCCTTTAGTTTCCGACTTTAAGGCGCTCGTGAAAATGCGCTCGGTAGAGTAGGGTAGGTTATCTCAGTCGTGTGACCAGGTTTTGTCGATTACCATATTTGGTAACACCTCCAATGCTACTCAAGGTTTCAAAGTGAAGGGAATCCAAAAAGAGAGTACACGCTATCCACATGACACACAGTCTGCTAAATGCTACATGCACAGTGTATTCTTTACATATATTATATTTACATTCAATTATAATATTAATTTTTTTTAGTTGACCAAGTGGGCAATAGTTGCACGTTCGAAAACATGCCTTGGGTAATATTCCAAACAGCAAAAACTTGAAATTTTGGCTGACCCACCGTACTATTGTGAATATTCACAAGTGTAGAGATGGGTGTTATTTAACGTAACCGTTAAAAATAACTGTTATAAATTTGTAACACGTTACTCGAGTAACACGTTTCGCATTTTACACTGTTATTTTTGGAACGTTTAAAGGACGTGAAACTGTTCTAACCCAGCACGCGCATGCGCACAGTTCCTACTTCGGCAACTCTTTCTCCGTCTTCAAGTCATATCTCTCTCTCTCTCTATCGCACACACACACATACACACACACAAATGCGCGCGCGCGTAGATCCTTACTGCGCATGCGTAAGAGTTCTTTTTTGGAACGACTTGATGTCAGGACGTTTCTTGTACTGCGCATGCGTAAGAGTTCTTTTTTGGAACGACTTGATGTAAGGACGTTACTTGTACTGCGCATGCGTAAGAGTTCTTTTTTGGAACGACTTGATGTCAGGACGTT
>PNEQ01010747.1:0-10233 GCA_003012365.1 Medauroidea extradentata
TATATATATATATATATATATATATATATATATATATATATATATATATATATATATATATATAAGATTTGTTTGTGTTAGAGTTTATCTGCAACTCGGCAATATATGTTCGCAATTGCGTATGTCCACAAAAACGGTTCAGTTTGAAATAACATTTTCTACATTAATATTAAATATATGATATTGCGTTTACATATCTCGAATATTCATTGAAAAGAAATAAACTCACCTTCCTGCTTGAAATTAAAATTTTTGAGACCTTTATTTATACGTTCACATACATAATATCAAGCTATGGAGAAAATAAGTTAAAATTGCTTCTAGAGGCAGTATTTCAAGGTAAAAAGTAGTGCTACAAAAAAAAACAGACGATGTAGGCGTGCATAAAACTTGTTGCTGTGTCATTACCGCTTTGAATTTGTGTTCACTCAGAATAAGATTTGACGCTAAGGAGAAAATAACGCACAAGGATAAAAAGAATAGACACTTGTTACTGCATTACGACCCAAGTGTCGACAGCTGTTTAACGGCCGAAGGAAATTGCTGTGGTTTTATGCGAGGAAAGAAGATAAATGAAGAAGTTACTTTAAATCTCTTTTTACTTTCACATTTGCTTAACTTTTCTTATTTTCCACGGCAGATTATGCTTCTAAGAAATCCGATTCTTCACACCCGAAAATTATTATGTAACCATTACGAATGTCCTCCCGACATTTCCACTTGTGCATCGTGAAGGCATAAGAGAGGCTGTCTGTAATATATGACATATTAATTCGTTTTAGTAACTTACAAAAAGATGGAAGAAACAGGAAAAGACAGACATGTCTTCATCTACAACAATTTCTTCCAAAGTTCATTCAGCCGGTATGAAACAAAATTTTACCTGATATACTGAGAGTTAATTACTTTTATCGTACGTTGTGACAAATGACAATTTTGCCGTTTTAATGTGTTCTAAGATGAGTGCCAAGTAAATAATGAATATTTATTTATTTTATTTTCACTAGCTAACTATGTGATTTCAATGACAGAATGTTTGTTTATTTTTACATTGAATATTTGTCTTTTAATTGTGTGGCCAATGTTTTAGTTAATATTTCTGGTAGACCATAATATTTTGGTTTAATGCAGATTTATACGTATTTGCATAGTTATATTTTCTCTATGTCTTGTAGTTTTGTGTTTGCCGAGAGCTATGTTTATGTGTTACTGGAGGCAACGGAATAGTAACACCACGGTAAGACTACAGAGACGTATTTTCATTGGCTGATATTTTAAATTTGCGTTTGTTGTAATATTTTTTGAGGGTTTGGAAAGAGTTGTAGTTTTAGGGAGGCGGTATTGTTACGGCCATTTTGGACAGAAAGGTTGTGTGGATCGACAATGTAGTGAAGTCCGTACAAATTATTATTATTTTTTTTTTTAGTATTTGAGCATGTTATGGCTACTCGTTTGACCTGTTAAGGCCCAGAACCCTACAGTATACGAGAAATATGAAGACCAGAAGAGGGTCTGCTCACCGACGAGAATTACATCACGACGTAGCGAACGCAGTAGTAAAACAGCTAAATTAGGATGACAACTTATAATGCTCTGTATCGGCGATAAAAATACTCAATTTTAGTATCTTTGCCTCTCTGCTAGTTAACTAGTTGTTAAAAACAATTTTTTTCTCTTGTCTTTCTATTTAAACAGCCTAATATTTACACTTACGGCTACCCTGCAGATAAGTTTCTTTTGTTTTCCGAGCTGAGCTATGCCATTCCAACTTAACACAATTTGTATTTTAAATTTACACTAATCGATATGGGCCTACTGCTAGTGTTGCCGTGGTTTCTACAACTACCCACAATATTATTATTTGTAATGATTTCTTACGGTGTTCATTATCTGTTTTATGCCCTGAGATGTTATTAAATTAACAAATTCCATCTTAACAGGTTGTCAGTTTAATTTATGGAAGTTACAATTATTTCACTGTCGCTCCACATTGTGTGGTTTGGTAAGGATTGGTACTGTGGGGAATTAAAACGTTGCAACGTACATATCTTTGCATTTCTACTCTTTCAGTAAGGCCTGATTCACAATGCGTAGTCAGCAGACGACTGCCGACAGCCGACAGCTGGCAGTTGGCAGTCGGCAGTCGAATACAATTCACAATGTGCAGTCCAGCAGTCATTATGTTTTTTGCATTATTTTTAAAAACTGCTGTTTAATAATCGGCCATGTTTTGAACATATTGTTTTAAATTGGTAAAATTACTTAGTTTGCCATATAAAATCTCTTAAAACAATATTTTTTTACATCGTGTGATTACGAGTGAAACGCCTGATTGGTTGGACTTTTTCGGCAGTCGGCAGTCCAGCAGTCAGAGATAAAGTTCGCCATCTCCGACTGCTGAACTGCGGACTGCTCGACTGCGGACTGCGCATTGTGAATACACACATCTTAAGGTACATATTAATCTCTGACAGCCGACTGCTGACTGCCGACTGCGGACTGCGCATTGTGAATACACACATCTTAAGGTACATATTAATCTCTGACAGCCGACTGCTGACTGCCGACTGCGCATTGTGAATCGGGCCTAAGTTGTTTTAGTTACGTTCACTTACTACTTTCATAGGCCTACTCTCAACAAATTAAAATTGAATGTTCTTACTTCTTCATCTCCGCAAGCATGATTTCTCAACCGAGTGTGTGTCACAAATTAAAAAGCAAATTTATCCAAATAAATGAATTTATTCTTAATTATATTTCAAATAGTTTATTTGAAGCTTCGTGGGAATTTATTACAAGTATAGTCGCTATGAAAATCCAGCCTTGTGTCTATATTTGCTACGTTGGTAATATGAAGTTCGAATATTTTTTATCCTGATCATGAAAATGAACTTATAAGTACAACAACTGTCAAAAATTTAAAGTGTAACTGTAAAAAAAAAAGGCAAACAAATAGGGACGTTTCAAACTCGTACATCAACTTAATTTCCTGATTGCTTGTTCGTTTTCATTTTTAACCCCTCACGTAAAAGAGGGGTGTTATAATTTTTAGGTGTGTATCTGTGTGGCTTTGCGGCATCGTAGCTCCTAAACGGATGAATAAACTTCTATTTAGTTTTTTTTTTTTGTTTGTTTGAAAGGTGACTTGATCGAGATTGTTCTGAACTATTATTCAAGAAATCTTTTCGGCCGTTTGAAGTTCATAAGCTCTTATCTAGCTGTTGAGTATTGTTAAATTATTCAACTTTCTTTACTTGCAATACCTAATCTATATGTATAATGACTTTTTTTTTTCAGTTAAATAAATTCAATACGCTGTGATTTGTATGTGACTATGCCCTAATAATTTATGACGAATCTGTCAATTTGGTTAGCTACAGAGAATTTTCAAGTTCTCTCACACAGAAAATTCTAGCCACTTCATAAATAAATAACTTTACGAGGAAAATCACGTACTTTACAACTTTTTAAAGCTTACAAAGAAATTGTTTGTAATTTTACAACATTTTTTTTAAGTGTAAGATATTACAAATAAAGGTGACTACAATGAAATTTAGCCCACGTTTAAGAGTTCGTTGATTTCATGAACGCGCCCTACTTATGAAGCAATTTGCATAAAAATTACAAAGGAAAACTGAGTGAATTTTCGCCGCAGGTAAGTATGAAAAAGTTAATAATTTACTTTTATATTAAAGGTATTTAATTAGGTTTTAGTATTACTTATATGAAACGATGTAACCTATCACTAGAGATGGTGAAATTTTGCGAATTAAATGATCTGCATGTTAGAATCAAATATCCTATGTATACTCAAGTCCTGTCTATTCGTTCATTGTCTGCTGTTCCACTGAGTAGCAGCTAGTGGACTAATGGTTGGGACTTGAGTATGCATAGGATATTTGATTCTAACATGCATGTCATTGAATTCGCGAAATTTCACCATCTCAACCTATCACATTTAAATGTTGATGAAACCCATATAAACTGTCATAAAAGAAAATTAAATATTTCTTAAAATTGTTCTAGCAATATCTGTCGATACATTACAGAATATTGTTGGTTTGTGAACAACTAGCCAACATAAATGACACTATAATTAAGTTATTAGTTGCTGCGTATGAATATGCATACTCGTAACACGATTTATAACCAGAAACCATCTGCGTATTTTCTCAATTTTAATAAAATTGCGTTTAAACGTTCGGGCATAAAAATGCGAAAACACAGTTTTACTGTATAATCCCTCACTCAAGGGAATTCAGAAACAATCTCTAGCAAATCAGCAAAGAAACAAGTATTTAACTGAATCAAACTTGACGAAAACTAAATGTGGTGAATGTAGGTAAGGCGTATTTACACTTGCTTTAAATGAAAAATGAAATAATAATGACAAATTTATTTCCTACTCCCCCTCCAAATTCAAAGCTATACGACTTGCACCAATTAAGAAAACTGATTAAGAAATATTCGGAAAAATTAAATTTTGAATGGTATAATTGGTGTATGTAACGTACAAAAAATTATTTTCCCACAAATATAACACATAATTGGTTATACAAAACTAAGTAAAATAAATGCATCGAATAATTAGTACATGTAAAGAAATTGTAGAAATATGCAAGAATAACATGTTTTTGGTATACAAGTATGCCGGTATCAGTATTTTTTCATAGCATGCACTATTATTATTATTGTTACTATTATTATTATTACATTTTATACATTAGCGCAGATGTGAGTTTTAGGTATAATTGGTTTCATAAACCCTGCTTGTGAAGTACATATCAGACAGTTGAGCAATTTCTGTATGTTAAATTAGAGGCGTGCTTATGAAAGAAGGTAAAGAAACTACAGCACACCCCGAATTGTCAGTTTTATCATAATTTTGAATGAAATGTTAAGAAGATATTATTACACTACATTCAGATCAATTTTTAATGTATCGTTGCGTACATGGTATGGTTCAGTGTGTTGCGTTATCATAAAAAACTAAAAGACATTCCACTTTACCACATAGGAATAACCTAATAATCGCATTCTACCAGTAGTTTTTTATTTAATTCGGATGGACAAGTTTCAAAAAAATAATTATGTATAAGACCTCCGGTATTCAGTACCAATTCTTTTTCACTTACTTTATTTGTTGAATATTCTTCACAGGAAAAGAGTAACAACCCAATCTTAATCAGTAAATATACACTGGTCTCGTGGGAATACCGCCATTCTAAAAATGAACCGTTGAATATGCACTTGTTATCGATTGTTTTCACTTATTTCATTTGTTAAAGATTCCCCAAAGGGAAACAGCAAAAATACATATTGTTATAAGTTTGAGACATAAACTTTATATGTGGGCAATTCCCATGAGTTCTTTTGGGATAGAGGTCTTATAATTAGAAGTAAAAGAGTTAAATTAAGTACTGGATTTAATAGCTCACAAAGCTACGAAATACACAAAACAGTAATCAACTAGAACTCTCACAACACAATTAGTTAGGCACACAATTATTCCTGTGTCACAGACACGTTAATTAACTTTGACAATTAAAGCACCAAAAAATGTCTACCATCAATTAATTAAACACTACAAATAACAATAAAAATCAGTCGTATATCCAATCAATGGTCTTTCAAATAGGGACAATGTACAACCTTATCAGTCCGAAGTGGTGATGGCTCACCATGTGCTGCGCAGCACCCCGAGTGCACCGCTGTCTTCACTCTTGAGGTCTTCGGTTCGACTCCCGTCGCGCACCTCCTCTTCGCCTGTCAGCCCGCCGCAGCAGTCCTCTTGATTCGCCCAACACTGCTGCGAAAGTAGCCGCCTGCCGCCTCACAGTAGACTTTGACGTCACCAAGATGTCTTCACCAGTCTCTCTCCACAGGCGTAGCACCTTCCTCTAGCACTACCAATAGCGAACTCTCCTCAAATGTGCAGATTCTGCCCTTTTATACTAGGCCAGACAGTCGGGTCTTCCCCGCATTTCAGGGGTCTAAAATAGACATTACATCATGTTTCTGACACGATTTTAGCCACGTAGGCCGCCCTCGAAGGGTTAAGACGCAGATGGGACAGGTATCTATGACGTAGTTTCGGCGGGATTCTCACTATGAGCCACCCAGGCTTTGAGTCATCGGCCAGCCCTCAAGGTGTTACGAAACAGCCGCCGACCACTGGCCTCCAGGAACATGGCACGCAACAATATATATTATATATGTTAGTCAGTGGATATCTACTGGTCAATGGTTCCGATTAATATTACAGTCATTCAAAACGTGAAACAGTGAATAATCACTTATTACCAATATAAAAAGGCTGTTACTGATTGAATATTGACTATTTCCGATAAAGAGTACAGTCACTCTAAAGGTGAACCGCGGAGAATATTCACTGGTTACCAATCGTTTACAGTTATTTAATTTGTTAAAGAATCTCAATTTAGAAACAGTAAAAATCCAGTGTTAATATGATGATATTCATTGATTCGTATTTAGAATGTAGTCTAAGCCGATATTTACCTTTAAGGGTGGACATTTGAAGCCCTTCCTGAAAGTACCGTTACATGTCCGTGCAAAAGAATTCTAAAAATGTTGCGTTCCAGAACAAAATACACATTTAACTGGAGCTGTTGTGCAATTTTAGAGCTCGTCGTGCGGAATAATTAGCTACCAATTCCAACAAAAAATCAAGTGTGTCAAAAACAAACGATATTTTTACATATTCTCTGAAAAGAAGAGAATTTGGTGGTGTTAAGGGGCGATAAGAGCTGAATACGGGCTCTATTCGTGGTGGGGTCGGTGCTCGGATTTTCACCTGTGCCGGCCGCTGTTCTATATTCGTATGTTACCTCTCACCGGCGCTTTAGGCCTAGGTGTTGAGTACTGACTAAAATCACTTCAATTTATATATTGAAATTATTAATATTGGTATAAGAATCCGTTTCTAGGACGATCTTACTGGTTCTGCCTGATGTTGCAGCTATACGCTGTTTAAATATAGAATCAAAGTCATAGAAATGAATTCAAAATAAATCAGTTCAAATGATAACTCTCTATTCCAAACAAAAAAAAAGTTACATTTTCTTAAGAAATACTGCTGTATTCAGATACCTTGCTAATTTTGTGTTGAAAAATCTAAAATGTGATTATAAACCTTATATTTAAGATATAAATGTAAGCACATGAAACTTTACGAAAATCCTATTCCGATTCAGCATTTCTTATCAATTTCTTATAAAATATTTTTGTAGGAATTAATTATGATTAAATTTGATTCACTTAAAAGAAATTTCTTTACTAAAGGCGTGGACCCGAGTTTCTCGATATTACAGAGAGAATATTTTTTCAAACGCAAACCAGAGCCGTTACCGTATAATTTTCTTGTAACTTTGTTGCGAATTGTTACGTAGCGTAATTTTTCGAGACAAACGATACAAAGATTTTAGCTAATTAATAAATTGAAAGTAAATTTATTTAATCAACATCCTGCTATCTTCTGTCTCGACAAAGTCAGAGTATGTAAAACCAGTTATAACAAAAGTTACAAAGCGATTTTTCGATATCGGCTTTTATTTATGTTTAAAATAACAACTGTTGTCAAAATGTATAAACATGTGCCGAAACCCCTTAACACTGATTCCCATATTTAAAATAATTTTTCTATAGACTATTCCACTTGCGAGTGTCTTTTTTTTTTTTTTGGCAGCTTGTAAATGTTATTAAAAAACTAAATCTTACACATCAAGATAGCTTTCTCAGTGAGCAAATGAAAGTGAATCGATGTTAAAAATTGGGATAAACCCCTAGAAGCCAAAATGGGATGCATATAATGGACGACAGAAATCTATGTCAACATAACTGTCAGAAAAGTTGTCTCGTTCATGGTACAGGCTTTAACATACAAGGTGTTTACTTTATTTTCCAGAAGTGATATCGAAATCCTTTGAGCGAGAATCAGAAAAATAAGACAAACTCTTTTACGGTGTTCTTATCGCCCGTTCCCTAAAACACAAAGCTGTTTGCTCTCTTCGGGTCGGGTGTGGCAAACCAAACACAGTTCCACAGAAAACAATATATCTCCATCCACCTATATCGAAACGTACTTGTAAATTGATTTACGGCTGTTTGTTTGTACCGTTTACGAGGAAACAGCACGTTAAAGAATGGAGGCGAGACTTTCCTTAGGTTGGTATCCATTAAGAAATTGCTCGTTAATGTGAGCAGAAACTGTTAACGTTATTTATGGTCTGTGCAGTTTTTCTCTGCTTGTATAATCTCGTATATCTCAGAAATGTATTATTTTTATCCAGTAATATTTACTGTTCACCTAAAACATATATCCACTTTCGTATTTAGTAGAACCATAAAATTTTATTACGCAGCCGTAGCAGTCGCCTGGCAAACATTTAGCGCGGAACATGCAATATAAACAGCTCACAACGAAAACGACGCTTGCATTTCATATACACACTTTATTCCACACCATTAAAACACACGTTCATACATATTGTGGAATTTATTATCTAGTAATTATTAAATTGAAACTACGCGAGGTGTATATTTATAAGATGCACATAACGAGACATACCAAATAGGTTATTTTTCATGTTGTATATCTAGTGGTTTGCTTGTAATTACAAAAGTTTTGTTTTCAGAGAAGAAACGGTACTTTAAGGTTTATCGCAAGCATTTTAAGACTCCTAAACAGTAGTTAAACATAGTGAAATACTGACTTTTTTGTGAGTAATCTTTACAAGCTGAGCCAATCACATAACATTTTTTTAAGTGTAATTATGAACACATTAAAATTAAATACCGTGTCGTATAGTTTTCTAAACAACATTAAAACACAGTAACATCAGCGCAAGTGTCTCTTGAAGTCTTAAAAGTCTTAAAATCTCTGCAAGGTTTTTTCTTTGCAATGCAAAACTTCATTCACATTCAATGCTGGTTCTTTATTAATTTAATTTTGAATATTTTAACGTAACTAAAACTTAAAATTATGCTTTGTTCGGACAACGAAATTAACTCCCATGATTACGCAAGATAAAACATTTTTTATACGAGCACAATGTAGCTGCATTTTGTGTCTAAAATAATAAAAAAAAAATATCTGGCACAAATATAAAAATAAAAACACCGTGAAGAAAATGGCTGTAGACTGTGCTCTTAAGGCGGCCGCCTACCCAACGCTTCAAATGCGTTGCAGTGTGTTAGTAAACAGGTTTTTTCTACGAAATAATTCCACGTGTGCCCATTGCGCCAACGTACAAAAAGAAAACACTTCAGACAATGTCAGAACCTCATTGTTAAGACGCCACACTCATAAAAAAAACACTCTTTTCTAAGCCCTCCAACATGGCTTAAAACGGCGTTTTCAGGCTCCGATCTTCATAATGTACTATCCGCATGTACTACGTTAGACTCACATAAAGGCCATTCGGGATAAAGTGAGCACTCTAAAAAACCCTGCTAAAGTTCTATTTCCAGCCAATTCGTATCTTTCCGCGCGTAACGGCTAACTACGGGAAATATCTGACCACTGGACACGTCACTTGATGTTTACGCGTGTGAGATGAAACGTGCAGTCAGTATGAAAAGATACAGTTGGATAAAAAAAAGTTTATTAACTATATAAAATACAATTATGTCGATTTCGGTTGATTTTGATTCAATATTGTTGTATTTAAATAGGATAATACACGGAACTATTTTGCGTAATTTCGCTGCCAACCATACAAGCAGAAAGGCAACTATGGTCAATGTTGAATTGTATGCAGTAACGGCAAGTGATATATTTCGAAGGTTAAATTTTTAGTGCTCACTTTATCCCGAACGACATATAGAAACTCGCATTGAACTTTGCTATAGACTTTTTAGCAGTGAAATTATATGGTCGCCGCTTAAAGATCCATAGTAAAAATTGATCGGCTGGAATCTTGCACGTTAATTCAGCGTTCGACTCGTGGCGACGCGGTATTTGATGAGCACTTCTAGGTCACACTCATGGCTTCGTCACTAGAGCCTCTGTCGCGGTGGTAGGCGGCACACTTAAGGCCTCGCTCTTTAGTTTTGCAATGGTTTAGAAAATATTTTTTTAACTCAAATTAATACATATATAAAAATTTCATTCTGGCAGATTCAACACTTATATACCACCGTTTGTATCTGAATTTTTCTGTTGCAATACACCAAACGGAATTTTAGATTTTTTTTCCTGAAATAGCACATATT
>PNEQ01010758.1:0-54189 GCA_003012365.1 Medauroidea extradentata
CATTCCCCTATTTTAAACATGTTTACCTCTCGCTACCCCTATGTTATTGTTTTGCTCTACCTGTCTTTAAAGTTTAGTTTTGAGTATTTTGAGGCATCCGATCTGGCCTATAACAGATTGGTGGTGGATGGCTCCCCCCCCCCCCAGGTTAATGTTAGAATTTAGGTTATTGCTTTTACTTTGGTTATAGTTTACCCTTTCGTAGAACAAGAGAACACACCCGCTGTGTTTGTTACAATATAATATTACTACAGGTGGAAACTCCGCAGCAAAGTTCAGAACACCTTTCCATCTGAATTTCATATACATTCAGTTAGTCCATTTCGAAGTAAGGCAGTCTGAAGATGCCGAATTCAGCTATGTTGGAGTGCTTCAAAAATTGATTTTAACACAATGGTGTTTTAACAATGGCATTCCGTTTGTGTTCGAAGGGGTTTCCTTTTCGTCCGTTGGTACAATGTGTGTACGTGAAAAGTTCCTGTACCTTACAACGCATTTGAAGCTCGTGATATGCGGTGCCCTTAGGGTCGTTTCCTGAAGCATGGCGTGAGCAAGAATATGCTATTACATGTTCAATTATTTTATAATGTTCTCAGCTGTGTTTTAATAACACCGCCATCTGGTGTAAATCATTTCCTACATTCGTGAGAGTAGAATATTTATACAGGAATAAAAATGTAGGAGAACAATTAAGTGATAACGTTTTGATACCGGAATACAAAAGTAGCAAAACAATTAAGTGTTAATGGTTTCGAGTGTTTTGTTAGTGAAGATACATATTGGTTTACAGATTTCACAGTATTTAAATATGCTCTATAACACCAAATATCTATGATAGCCGCGATGAGACAAATAAAAAATGGTAGTCACTTTTGTGCAGGTCGTTAGTTGACTGAGCTGCACGGAATGTAGCATGTAGCTTACGTCCCTATACTTGTTCTCGCCAGGATCCTAAATTAGCAATGTTTATAGGACACTACCTAGCACAGGTTGGAGCAAGTACAGTGAAATAAATGTTTTATAAAGTAGGGCTTACTCACACATCGAAACTACATGTATGCTACAACTTATAATTTTGATTATCTCTGTGCTGCCCATTGCTACAGGATTATGCAGGCTGTTTTCTATACCCTGTAAACGAAGAACCATGAAGTGTTTTCCTTGTCAAAAATTACTTGATATCACATAGTTATGAATTTTTCGCCACGTGTTTACTTCTGTAGCGATAATTTCCTCTTGTGAGTTAAAAAATTAGTCCTTATTCTAAAGCAATATCTTGAATGGTGACTGAATCTCTCCCAAATAATCGGACATAAAAATTTCTACTAAAATGAATCTTCATGTGCTTATAAAAGATCAGCCAAAACTTCAAGTCATTGTTCATTGAAATTAAACCCCAGGTAAGTTTACCGGTGTTCGAAATTCAACTGGTGGCGTCTCGGTCAATTATAATACCAATTTTATATTTAAATAAAAACATAATACGGGCAAAAAATACACTGTTGATGTAGCATTTAGCACAATATTTATCATGTAGAAAATATGTAGGCTTTTCTTTGTATTACCGGTGTTTGAAAACATTGAATGGCATTGCACGTGGTTATAAAATCATGATAAACGATAACTCACCCTGCTCTAGCGAGTGAAATTTTTGAGCGCCTTTCTAGCGACACTTCTTTACCTGCTGTAGGCAGAAAAGTTGACAAGCTATACGGGCGAAATTAGTGTGAAAGCAAAGAATAAAACCACTTTTACTGAGTGCAAGGAGAACTTTTATGGCTCACAGTGTCTTCGTTGTAGTTTTCATATAGGCCCTAGGACAATAAGCGGGGACTATACAATAATAGTTGTAGAATATGTAGCGTAATGATAAACAAATGCTTGTGTTATTCTGTTTTACGAATTAATTTTTTTTTACGATATAGCTGTCTCAAAACATTAAAACGCCGCTTGTAACCAATTTTAGGAGCCTCAAAATACGTTTATGTAAGGATTGCTATAAATTTAGAAACATGTCGTCATAGTCTGAAGAGCTGTTTCTTTTACAAGTAAAATATATGGAGAAAAACGTTAGCATTTTCGCAAGAGACATAACACACGCGACATGCCACACCGTCGATCATTATTTAGACGACGACTTCTTTTAGTAAAACGTCAGCACAACTTGCCAGGGCATTATTTATTCGCTAGTCGCACGTCTGTCCACGAGAGACTGCAACATAGAACAAATCTGTTGTACGTAGTACATGGAATAGCTCGCGGCAAATGGCACTCGCATTGCAACTGACACGTCTCTTTGATAATTGGCTGGATTTTACTGTCACAGGAAATCTAATTCACAGTCACGGATAACGTCAAAGTATGCCACAGCGATAACAATTGGATACATAAATGTCGTCATAGTACAGCATTACAGGAAACATTCCGCTAGTCGGGATTTCTTCGTGAAAGCTGGAGGTGACTTTATGCAATTGAAAATATGTATTACGTGGTAATATTTTTACCTATTAATTTTATTGTAAAGTTTAGAAAAACGCAATTTTACACAGAAATGCATGTTATAAAATTATATCTGAATGTGTTGTTACAAACATCGTCTTGTAAGCTAGTTAACAAATACATATTCTGCTGTAACAGGCATTTTCTTAACGAAAAACTATGGATTGGGCTCGAAAATCTTTCAATCCTGCCGTTTCACTACATATTCATGACTCCTCAGTTCGCACGGCTTCGAGATATATTAAAACAGAAAAACATTTTTTTATTGAATAGGTATTTTGTTACGACTTTGACACTGTTAAGTAATTTCTCTCAGTTATTCGGCATTTACCTAGAAATAATTCATTCCTTAAGGATCAGTTATTTGTAATTACCTGTGAATACTGATTTCTAAACAAGATAACTTCTTTAAAATTCTTATAATTTGTCTGTTGGATAACGTTGTCAAGATCTGGTGTGGAATATTAGATGTGTAGACCAAATATTACAAGTTGATTATTTTTGGTTTAACAAATGAAAATACGCTCTCAGTTCGAGTCAACATGATCACGGTAAAGGCATCACTTTAGGGGTTATATTTACTTTAGATTTTTAACCAATTAATGTATTTTTATCTTTCTTATTTAATAAATATCGTACAAGAAGGATACCCGAGGATACAGACTTTGTTACTGGGGGCCCGCACCCAATCTGCCAACCCTGAAGGGTAACACAGTCTGGCTCCCTACAATGAAAACGCGCCGGAATGATAAGGGCGGAAGGAACGGGAGATCGCTGAGAAAACCCGCCTACCAGCGGCATCGTCCGGCATAATTCCCGTATACGAAAATCTGTGCAACTTCCCTGCCGGAGATCGATCCCGGATTGTCTTGGAGAGAGGAGGACGTTCTGATCACTTGGTAGCCACGGTAACTGAAATTTTAAATGTAAACATCCCAATGTTAAATAATGAACACAGTCTACAAAACAGTTCACATCTAATGGCATAATTAATAATTATTTGATCATTAGTTTTAAGTGTGAATGTTAGAAGATTTTATTGTATTTTCAGTTTTTGAGCCATAATATTTAGTTAATTTGTATTATATATATTTTCTCTTTGACAATGCATAGGATATGTTCATGGTAAACTACTTCACGTAAATAATAATGCAATCGTTCATTTATTTGTCATGAAGAATCATTGCAAGAAAATTCTTGAAAGTTAACCTATAATTATCTTGCAATGATTCTGCACGACAAATTAATGAAAGAATCCATTGTTATTTATGCCAAGCAGTTTTCTTAGATAATAGCCTACGCTTTTTTGAAGAGAAAATTTTGATAATACAAATTAAATAAGTGTTATGGCTCAAAAACTGAAAGTACATATAATAGTATAATACTCCCCCCTTAAGACGGTTTTCAAAAGTGCACATGTTGAATGACCAGCATATAGAAAGTGCCTTATTATATAAAATATGATCGTATATTGTAGATAGTTCCTATGTCATTTTTTAATCGGTGTCTATTAAAACAGCGTATTATTAATGGTTTCAAAATAATACTCTCGTAGATATGTGCAGAGTAGCCAGTAATAGTACTGCGGAAAGGGTAAAACGCTTTATGCTACAATCAAAGTACACACTACAACTAAAACTAGTTGTCCACATCATGCATACATTTTTATTACCTTGAAAGATTTTGAAACTGTGTTAGTTGTAAGTGAACTTCGTAATCTCCCCCACCCCCTTATGTTTTAAGGAAAAATTACCACATTACACTCGGAACCTAAATTCGGTCACCAAACGTCTTTGTTCCATTTCCCCATCTTTATATTGCAACTATGGCCAATCATGTATAATGGTTGTATCAAGTTATAGAAAAACAAATAACCCACTTTTCAACAAGGTCGCCATTCACGTGTGAACAAAAGGGGTAAAAATCATTCCCTCCCGGACAAGTGAACAAATCTCGTAACAGTTGATTCTGTAGGGTAAGGTTAAATAGTTTGAGGCACGGCAGGGGTTGCGGGAGTGTACATAATAGGCATCATCGGGACCTATGAAACTGAACCCGTTCTCCATTAGGTGGAAGCGATTGCGGTCCCTACCGACAACAATCGCGGGCGATACGATTGTTGTGCCGCTGCTGTGGGTATCGGGTCTACCCGCTAACGAGGAGATGGAAATTTGAGTGGCCGTAAGGGGGGGGATGTTGTTGTGATAGGGTATTGTAATACGCTAGCAAGGCTCGGTTATTATATCCCGATCTACCTGCCCAGCCTGGAAACTGCCAGTAGGAAACACCAGAAACCCATTTGGAATATGCAAACGTTCACAGACAAAACTGCTCAACTAGGCCAGCTGAATGTTTTACCTTATAATTTATTGATAGGGTCAGTATGTTACGAAAATTGAAATCTGATGGATTTAAATAGCTCAAAAATTTGTTTTAATTTTAACGAATTTCGAAATTATTTGCGTGTCTCTCATAGAAATAAACCAAACTACTTTCTTGCAAAAAGACAATGCAACTTCAAAACTTACTTAAATGGAAAAAAAAGTCATGTATGTGTTCACACACACAGATATATATATATATATATAGTAAATTACTTTCTGAATCTTAAAACGTATGTAGAAAATGAAGTTAAAAGCATTCATGGTTCCATGTAAGGAACAATTTCATTATTCTTTGTAAGAAACCGTGGGAACTAGCGAGAAACTGAAATTTGGATGGCTGGACCAGTAATATTAATTACGAAATTCATCGCGGAAAATGTTTATTGTTTGCTAAGTTTCAATGCAGTATTTACATTTTGCAATATCTGTTTTCGTTATTCGTGTATTTACATTCAACTCAACCAAAAGTATTTCTGGTAAGAAGATAGTGAAAGTTTGTTATTTTTCTTTAAATATTTGAATCTATGCTTGTTTTAGAGAACATTTTTCCAACAAAACTATTTTGCAGTTTTTCACTTTCTCAAACAAAGAGATACCTGAAAATTTTGTATTATTTACTATCTGACAGCAGACTGGACTAACTTTTTTTAATCATCTATGGATTCTGCTGTTAGCTCGCAGGTTGTTTGACGCCCCTGCAGGGGTTATAAACCAATGATACAAGGTCAAATATAAAATGCTCACTATCTTGTAACGCAGCCACACAAATATACGAAGGCCTGGGACACAAACGTCACGCGTGACTCCATGGAGTTTTTTCTAGCTAGTATAGGCCAGTAAATTCTTGCTTGTCGCCAAACAAAGCGAAATTTACATTTACACGTCTACGCTAACTAATTACCCATTAAGAACTGTTTGCCTGGAGCGCGGTCTAGTTTTCGTGGTCGGCAAACCTAAACGTTACCACAGGTGACACTTTAAACTCTGGAAACCAAATAAACGCAAAGACTACACGTTCTCTCATATTATGTATATTTTTTTAATTTGTAAGCAATTTGTTAAATTTTTTAAATTTTAGTTTAAAATTTCAGCAATTTTAAATTTTGTTTTTATACAGAAGACCTTGACGCCTACAACATAGTTTCACACTGCAATTTTTTTTTAATTTGTTATTTCGGTTTTAGCGGAGTACATAAAACCGTAATATGTAAATTACGACGTTTGCGAGTCATTGAAAAAAAAAACTATGAGGGATAAACATTTTATAAGATCTAAATTTTGTCGCAATTTATGTCTAATTTAAGGAAAAATATATCTGGTACAAATCTAAAAATACGACGTTGAAAACTTCTGTATTATCGTGCCCTTAAAGCAGTCACCTGCCTGAAGCGTTTTACCGCGTTTGAAGAAACAAGCTGATAAGAGAAAAGTTAGACGGAAAGATAAACGCTAGTTTAGCGTTGCGGCGATGACGCAATTGTTGATCGAACAAGAACAAGAATAATCGGGTACCGATCGCACTTGCAGTCCTACAGTACGCAAATTAGACCTGCAATTACTGCACTATTGCACTGTTCGAAAGCCAAAGAATTGAACTACAATGCTAATGTGTACTTCTCTTCTTTATCTTAAGGAGACTGTCCCTATTAGCCATGTTTTATTTTTTTTTTATTCTAAGGTGAGTCGTGACGTCTGTAGATAATAGTTTTATAACATTTCTAAAAAAAGCCATTTTCCAAAAATTTTTATTTATAGGAACAGGAGAATGCACAAAACACCGATTTTGCAAACAAGTTTTTGCTAATTGCAGAGCATGATTCCCGTAGGATACTCGCCTGAACGCAATTTTACACAATAGACATTTTTGTAACTTATAATATAACTGTTATTACTAGAGTCATGAAAAATTCTGGTTATCAACTACAAACAGACTAGACACGTTCGCGTCACTGAGTGTCCGACAATATTGTTGTCTGATATGTACGGCGTATCTGACAAGTTATAAAAAATGCTACGGTTAGAGCTCACGAGTTTTCGCGAAACGAATTCTGCAACAGTTTTTTTTTCAGTGTATTGTGTGTAGGGCCCGGTAGTTTCCGCGAAAAGATTTTTGCCCCATTTTGTGTGAACACCTGCAGCTCAACTCCATTATTATTGGCAGAGTGTTTTTGTGCAGGGTTATTATTCATTTGACTGTGCCAATCAGTACACGGATAACTGTGTCACAACACGTCTGTGATTTGCGGGTTTAACCTCCAGACGCTCGGTGTTACGAAATCCAATCACTAACCAGAAGGTCGAGATGCAGGTGCGCACGTAAGGCACTGAAACAAAGTGCTGCAAAAATATTTTCGCGGAAATTACCGGGCCATACTTATGTGTACGGAC
Source organism: Medauroidea extradentata (assembly GCA_003012365.1). NCBI lineage: Eukaryota > Metazoa > Arthropoda > Insecta > Phasmatodea > Phasmatidae > Medauroidea > Medauroidea extradentata. The sequence goes on from PNEQ01010758.1 coordinate 7,272, forward strand.
CCTTGTTTTTCGCGAAAATAATTTTTGCACCAGTTTGTATCAGTGCCTTACGTGCACACCTGAAGCTCTGAATCATAGTTATTGGCAGAGTGTCTGTGTAAAGAGCCGTATCTCATTTGGCTGAGCCAATTACAATAACGTAACACCACACGTCTGTGATTTGCCTGTAGAATCCCAGGGCTCGTGACAGTTAAAATATCCAATCGCTGACCACAAAGCAGAACTTCAACTGTGCACACAATGCAACGAAACTAAGTGAGGCAAAATTCTTTTTGCAAAAAATAAGGGTCCCTACTTATGTGCACACATGCAGCCGTGCTTCTTAATCAGTGATTGGCTGTTTTTGACTCTCAGCGACTAGGGTTTTACCCGCGAATCACAGACGTGTAGTGTCGCAGTAAACTTGTTCCTGTTCGCATAGTCAAATCAGCCACGTCTGTGCAATAATACATTCTGCCAATAACCATGAAGCACAGCTTTACATGTGCACATAAGGCATTGAATAAACTGTTGCAGAATTATTTTCACGAAAAATCGTGATCTCTAGCAACGGTAATGATACGAACCTCCTGTGGAGCGATCACACAAGCAAATGTCTTCTCATACAGGCTGGAGACCAATGGAATCACATATTCAGCTCCAATATGTAGAGATAAGTGTCAGAAAATATTATAAGGAATTTCTCTTGTCCTTTGATATTACATTTTAGAATGACACTCAGGATACTATTATAGAGGACTTCGTAATATTATTTTTATCATTCATGCGGTTTAAAAAGTACAATTTTGCCAACGTCTCCAATGTGTTTAGTTTTTTTAGGTTAACATCATGTTTGACAAATTTACTAGTATCGTAAAAAAAGTTTTCTTCGAACACTCTACAACGGAGTTAAAACGACAAGCATGTGACCACCATAATACTGCTATTAAATATTATACATCTGGACAACCGAACTATAGTAGGTTGTCTAACAATAAAATAGGGGACTTCTGCTCGTGAGAACCTTAATTCGACTGCCGGACAAGTCATCCAGATTTCCGTTTTCCGAAATCATTCCAGGTTTAGGCCAAATTCTTGAGTGGTTTTTCTCTAAATCTCATAGCCGAACCCTATCCTGTTTCCTGTGTGCATAATCATTGTTCCCGAGTTTAATGACCGCGTTTGTCGACAAGGCGTTAAGATAACGAGATATGTAAATTAATTATGAGAACCTTCTGTTGAAATACTGAAGCAGCATAAAGCCAATAGTGAAAAACAAAACAAGAGCAATTATTGACCTTGGTTGCACCTATCTTCCTAAGCAAATGTTTCTGTCGGAATAAAACATTCTTCTAGCGTAATTTCTTGTGACGAACCACTAGAAATCTGTCACACCAGAAACGTGTTTCTACACAAAATTAATTACAAATACGTTCTATGTTTTGTCTTTTTTTTTCTTTACTAACTTTCAACTACTTCTTAGTTTTAATTAACGTTTGAAAACTTTTTTTATTAAAGACGCAGTCTGTTGTTAAAGTAATATGAATTTATTACGCCTGAACTAGAGAACACATCAAAATTAAGTTTGACAGTGTTGTTGAAAATCGTGTTCTTCATGTTCGCAAATTTTTTTAAAGCAGTAAAATGGTTTTAGCTAATGTAATTAACATAATTTTGCATAATTGACTTTTTAGTCGTAACCGTATAATTTCTTGTTTTGAAAAATTAGCCATCGCGGCAAAATTAGTTCTGAACAAACCAGCCAAACAGATTTTTGATATATGCTCTCGTTTAAGCTTAAAAAATAATTATCGAAAAAACAGTACAAACAAGAGAGCGTGACGTAATCGGTCGAACTTTTACTGACTGCGTTGCAACTGTTCTGTAAAACCGGTCACTATTTTTCGGTTCGTGTCAAGCGTTTGATGGGCTGCTCTGAGATTCGATATCCATTTGTGGTACTTCATCATTCCCAAATTAGTGCATACCGCAAATGATTTTTTTTACGCACGGCTAGCTAGTCAGCTGAGCTTTCGTTTGCTCGTGTACTAAATTGGTTGCTGTGTCCATATTCATATGTATATATATATATATATATATATATATATATATATATATAAACGACTAACTTTTCAAGTACTACAAAAAAGAGGAAGGAGTGTTGGTATTGAACTATCATCACATCAAGTTTTCAACTACCAGCGTACATTATTTGTACCTACGTGAACTACTGACCAACTAAACCATCCCTGGTAGTTTTACAATAAATTGGTTGAGGTATCCATATCCATAGTAGTTTTACAATCAATTGGATAAATGTTTAAAAGCAACCTAATAAAGATAACGAAGACTCACTTCATAATTTGTACACTAACATATGTTCGTTTCCTTTTTGCAGCAAGAACCCGACGGATGTTTATAATTTGTACTGAAAGTATCACATTACGGCTAAAATAAGTCAAAATATTTATCTGCGAGCTGTGCATAGTTGTTCTAAAAGTTTATATATATATATATATATATATATATATATATATATATATATATATATATATATATATATATATACGTGTGTGTGTGCATTGGAAGACTATTTTGTTCAAAATAATTTTGTGTTCTTTGAACTAGTGTGCATGAAATCTATCGAGAATTACCTCGTGTTTTGAAAGATTAATTATTAAAGAGAAACCGGGCCTTAAGTAAGTAAGAATCAGATGTATCTAGAATATGTTGACCTTAAGATACAATTTTTTAAGACCGCCGCATTGTTAGTAATGTTAAGTAATTAATTTACAAAATTATCTATACAATTTTCAGTTAAATTCAGTTCAGACGAATAGCAGATACGGAAATAACACTTCTTAGATTAAAATGCTATCATACAGTCAGAATATATGAACCGTTTACAGAGCTAATTTTGACTATGCTAAATATTAAATTTTAAGTCTAATATTAATAATAAAACGAACCATTGGAGGTTGTAATTATCCATGGGTAGTTTTCTGAGAACATTGACTTTATTGAGATTGTATCTGAATATTTTTCAACTGATTTTTAGTTGTCTCATGATACATTTTGATGTCAGAACCTGTAAGTAAATTAGCATATTTGGTGTGTTCTAGCCACTATCATTTCACAAAAAATTTAAATATTATTTTAGTTTTGATTGGTGTACACAATTGGTATGACTACTGTAATTCAAAACAAATATTTTCCTAATAGGTTCCCGTAAGCACAACTTAGTTGAGTAATTGCCTAATATTCTCACTATACATATATCAAATGTCTTGAATTCAAATTAATTTAATTCTTAATCGTATTTTTCCTTCAGTACCTAATTGTATGCGTTACATACGTGTTACAGTCCTGATCCTACTATTTACTAGCGTGCATTTAGTTTATAAAATCTTTCTGATAATAAAAAAGGTCGCAAACATAATAAACGACAGTTTGGGATTTATTTTTCAGTCTATGAAGACTGTATATTAAATCAAATAAGTACGAGAAAAGTTTCAAAACCAATCAAGACAAGATTTGTAAGGAAACCAACGTTACCCTTTTTAAGTGCGGGAGATAGATGTTGATTGGTCCTCTGATCAGTCCTCGGTGCCCATAAACTTTCACGATCTCCTCGAATTATACGTCAGCTGTCCACCTAGTCTCACAAACAATGTTTTCTTCACTTTCATGTTGTGAAATTGTGAAAAAAAGGGGGGGGGGGAGGCTGGACGCAACATTTTTTTATCGGTTTTCTACAATAACTTCCGTTTTAAAATATTTTATATTTTGTAAACGCGGTAATGTTGGGACATGCCTATATTTGTAATGACTTTTGGGGCTTATATTAGTGTTATATGTTCGTCTTATATTGGACTTGTAACAATTCTTGCAGGGTAACCTATAATTATCTTGCAACGATTCTGCATGACAAATAATTGAAATTTTAAATTATTATTTAAGTCAAGCAGTTTATCAGGAATATATGTCTTGTCAAATAGAAAATTTAAATAATACAACATTAATAAATTTTATGGTTCATAATGCAAAGCATAAGAAAATTATCTAATACTCCCCCTTAAGGGGTGGTGGGGGGTGGGGGTGTTCAGTACCTGACTTCTTCGAATTCTTAAATTTTCGCTGTAAGTTCCATACAATTAAATATATTAAAATTTCCCGTCTGACATGGCACAGATATTACCTTATTAGGCGTTACCAAATTGTCACATCTTCACTACCTTTCTTAGTTTTTGACTAGTAACCTTCTAGAGGAATACAGTTCTACGGATGGTCACAGGTATGGTATAAGCAATAATTAAGCAATGTTATTTGTACACAATGTAAGAAATTATTACTTCTGCCTTGCCGAAGAATGAAATATTTAAAAAATTCGTAGGCAAAATCAAATGCAGAAATTCTATTATTCCAACATTTGCGGGTATTGATCACCCTTCCCCCTTTTTATGCTGCTACAGAATTCAACTGAAGAATAAATGTTAAAATTAATCAAATTTCAATAAACAATTTTATGAGATAACCCCTTTTAAACAAAATAGGCCCCTACAAACAAATTCTTAAAAAATATTGCGGTAGAAATAATGTCCGGAAATACAAAATTGTTTTATAACTTTACTGTAGAACATAAATAAAAAACATTTTAGGCAGAACGTATTAAAATTACTAAACATTCAAGGTCTATCGTACAGCAGTATTCTTTCAGAAATTTCACATCAAATCATGTTTGCTTGAAAATGTTATCATTAAAGTTTATACATAGAAAAGTAATATAGTTTAACATGCATACCCAATTTTAAATCGAAGGTACAATGTTTGTAAGCAGACCCATTAAAAACTAAAGTTCACGGACATACAGTCAACCGTACATATAATTTCGTTCTCTCAACAGGAGGGCTTAGTCCTGTTACACGTACATTTCGCTGGATCCACAAAACCAGTTTTTTGCTTGTTTACTAAATTTTCCTGACAGAAAAAATTTTGTTTTACCATATACGAACGTATGAATCACGTACATACGAATGACTGTAGCAGAAATTCTTTGGAAACTGTAGGTCAACCTAAGCTTAACGAGACTTATTAGTACCGCCGAACTTCTTTGTAATTAGAGATAAAGTTATTATCTTTCAAAATCCGAAGGTGGAAGATTAAATTAAAACATAATTTCCCTGGCAGGCTTTTTCGAAGAGTAGATGGTGTGAAGTGAGGATGGGTGATGGAAAATGTATACAATTATTGTACGGTACAGAGCTCAACTTTGGCATCAACTTTCCTGTTATAAAATAAATAAAAATAAATAGTCTCGCCGAGTACGTTATAGTATAAAACGAATGCAGTGAATAACAAACGTGAGGTGAGTTTATTGATTATTAACAGATTTACGGATTGAAAATAAGAATTAAGGTTGTTGCAAATGTTAACATATCAAACTTTACAAGTGAAACGAAAAGGCAGACAAAGGCATTTATTATTATCCGACAGACTAGCTACTGGATCAAAAAATATTTCAGTCATTACTGTTATTCCCAAACAACTAAAATATGCAGTATCTGTTGATGTGAACTTATTTTGGATACGAACAATAGCTAATAAAAGGAAAAATATAAGACTGACGAAGCAAGGTACATAGCACGTTTACAGGTTTAATAAAAATTCATTATATTCAAAATATGAATATTTCTTGAGTAGTACAGTTAAAGTCATTAAATAAACCACATTTTACACGCAAGATAAATCCTATTTTAAAAAACAAGTCGTTTTTAAACAACAATTCTTGAAAATCGTAAGCAAAATCAAATCCGACAACGTTTTTCAACATCAAAAAAATGTCTAACGTTCCACAACTATCCTATGAGCAGAGTTTATCAAGAAAAACGCATTACGTTAGTGGTTCTGATCAACTGTTTTGGTACATTGGTGTTTTAAACTAACAGTAATGTAAGCCTAATAATTTCTGCGGTAAAGAAATTTAAATACACGTAACACATAATGCTCAAAATCTTCATTAAGATATACAATGTATAAACGTTATCAAAACAAAACTCACTATGCACCTGACGATAGCATTTCAAGAAACAGAATGTTGAGTTCCTGCCATTTGGTAAATAAGTAATAAAAGTTAACTTGCCTGGCTTGCATTAAAATATGAAACCACATTAATACATCCTGCATTTTTCTCTACAATTTGACGTTCAATAAACGAACAAGTGGATGTTACCCCACAGAATCAAAGTAATCCCACCTTACGGTACTGTGCAAACTCGCGGCCCTGTAGCGTGCTTGTAATGCACAGTCACGCTTCCGCCGTTGGAATCTCCGCTGGTATCGACACAAAACTTGATACAGAACTCACAGATATCTTTACAGAAAGTGTAGTTGATATGTGGAAATATAATTCGTAACCTAAATTTCGCTTTACAATTGTTATTATTTTCAAAATATGTTTTTTCATTAAATTAGAATTTGGCGAATCTAATATAGAGAGACAATTAATTTAAACGATGTTTAGAAACCCTGCAGTCGTTTCTGTATCGGCGTCTGTGTAGGTCTGAACTATTAACATTTATTCTCGGTATAAATTTTCCTGTGGTTAACCCTCGAACGTATTGTTAATTAGCACTCCACCCGCAACATTGCCTGAGTGTATTGCTCGTAACAGCTGACATTTACTTTTATTGATGGACCTCTTTGTACGCCAGATTGGTAGCTCGGCCATGAAGTGTTTGAATAACCATGCTGCAGGCTGAGCTTACTCTGCATCAGAGTTAAGTACCTAGCTATAGCTGTCCGTGAGGAAAACTGTCCTAAGTCTATCACTGCCACACTTGACGACTGTCACTTGGCCTTATTTACAGTCACAAGTAAAACAGAGGGTATTTTGATGGTATGAGTAGTATACTTGGTATGATGTCTGATGTACCTCGGTCGCAAACATTGATGACAGTGGTCTCAATATGTATCGTCAAGAGTTCATTAACCACAAACGAAATATTCATTCCAGGGGCACAGAAACGTTGTTCAACGGTAATATTATGATATCGCCTAGCGGGTCGAACAATGAGAGGTTCCAACTGCAGTTAGTCCAGCACTGGGAAACCAAGGAAGATAGCACTCACCTCACCTCCCCCCCCCCTAGTTGTGGCGCTGTAATGAGGACAAGTACGCCGATATAACGTCTTGTTACCCAGTAGGCCAGGTCTGTCGTCCTCCCAACACTCGCGCAATCAACTGCAGTCCAGCTCTCCTCGGGGGCTCGGGGGTCGAGTCCCAGCGGGGACGTGCTCGTCCGTCGATGCCGTCTGCTTCATTAATCAAACTTTTGGTAACGTCTTCAGATCTAATTAGGTGGCAGCAACCCTATGATATTACTCTCCATTTTATTTGACGTAAGCCCCATTCTGAAGAAAATGATACTTCGACATCTCAACTAATTAAGTAAAAATTACGGGCTAGCCCAAAGAAAATTTCTACGTCTTTTTACCACTTTAGTGGTAACATTTCGTAAATTTTTACCGTCACATGTTAATCCTTGGTAAAAGTGTTCAATATGGTAATAATCGTGGCAATAACTCATTGAGTCAAAGGCAAAACGACGATTAGGCCTAATTTAAAAATCTCATATCATCCCTTCACGACCCAGAAGAGATCGATTATACTAATGTCCTTAAATCTATTTACATACATATGAATTCATCACCGCTAAGGGAAAAATAACTGTACATTTCGAAGGATTCGATTAGTATCAAGCATTTATCTAATGAACATTCCATGCCTTTTAACCCACTTAGGGGTCAATTTCGAAAAAAAAAAATAATAAATCTTAAGTCACAGTTTCAGCTATTTTATGGGTGTCACATTTTAGTGGACACCGTTACGATAGCCTGTTGTATTCTGTATATACAGATGATTCATTGAAAACAAAATTCACCCCGCTTTATTTCTTTTCATTTCCACAGGTTTTGAATGTCGAAAAATTAGTTAATTATTTTTTACATATATTTAAGTAAGCATGCAAATAAGCAAATATTGCGTTGATATCTATGTGTTCAGTTAGGTAGACATATATCGGTTATAAGACGAAAACAATTGTTTTACCTCTTTGGGGCTGCATTTGAACAATATCTGGAATAATATTTAAGGCATTTAGGTAAATATAATATTCAAGCAAAGTGAACTTAGAAATATCGACTGGTTCGATAGTCATAAGGGAATCACCCACTGAAGTATCGAATTTCTAAACTTCTTGAAGTCCAGTCTTAGATGTGTGTATACGTATCCGAATTAAATAAAAATCCCGGCAGAAAATCACTTGGTTCGAGCTGTATATATTATTCATTAAAACGTATTTTGAACGAAAACCAGTTCTGTATGACGAAGGGTGCAATATGTATCGAAAATTAATCTAAAATATTTTACAGGTCTTTTCACCCCATTATTGCAAGTGAAATTTAAAAAAAAAATCGGAATGTGGTTGGTAGGTATTTTTATAAGCGTAACAGTAAAGTAAATATTACGACGTTAGGCCACCGTGTTCGAGGTATATCGACGATTCTCCGAAAATTTTTTTTCATCTCTTTTATTCCCCTTAGAGGGCGCATTTCGAAAAATACTTTCTTAGTGTTCGCCTACGATCTGGGGGAACTCACAAAAAATTTCACGTTTCTAGATCCAGCGGTTTGTGCTGCAGCTTCAGTCAGTCAGTCAGTCAGTTATCCCTTTTATAATAAACGGAGCTTTGTTTGGTAATGATAAATAAACAGACTCGCTTGATGAAGATCATGTGTGCAAAACCCACTACAGGGATAATGATTGCGGTTTTCTATAATCTTCGGAAATCACTACGCGCGAATTTTGGAAACGTTTTTAGTACATGCGATACCTGCGTCTTTTCCTTATTTACTTTACTCTGGCATTGGTTCCATCTTTAGGAGGAGTCCTTCGCGGTGTCAAACTTGCACCTTTGACGGGTGGGAACAGCGTAGCGATAAGAGCCAGAGTACCACGCTAGACGGGAAGCACAACGCCTCTATTCACAGCGCGCCAAATTGGCGTGCAAGTTTTACGTTGTAGTCTTTTGCCTACGGGACATAAGCGGTGGCCATAACATTTTATTTTTGTGTAGCATGAAGTAAATACTAACACATGTCTCGCACTTTACACTTTACGAAATCAGGTAATATTTTCGGAGTTACAGCTGTCTTAAAAAACCGTTTTTAGCCATTTTGAGAGGCCCCAAAATCAGTTTCTAACAAGCTTGCTGCATTTTTTAAAACATGTAATTATAGTTTCAAATGTGTGTTCTTTTCGTAGGTAAACATAATTTGAATAAGTTCAGTGGTTTTGCGTAAAAAAATACGCGTGATACGCTGCAACGCCATCGATGCGCCAGTCGAGGACTTTTCTTAAGACCTTCTTGACGATTAGACGTTGCCTTCTTATCGATTGCTTAATTCATTGCCAGTTATCCAGAACAAATCACACGAGTATTCCGACTGAACGCTTGTGGGACATCAATCACAGACAAATTTTATCAATTCAAACGTAAGCCAAATTCGAAAGTAATAACAAGGCTTGCAGATAGGAGACTACTTGCCTAATTTCAGTTTGATCACACCTCTGAAGTCATTTCACAAAACGCAATTTCATTCTTGACAGACCGGGCAAGCGAGCGAAGTTACATTAGAGCAAGCTGTGGCGACTTTTTATTGGTCTGGCAGATTACTCTTACAAAAACAATCAGCCTGTCACACACGACGTCTGGCGCTGGCCGTTTCAATCAATCAACCGTCAGTGAAAGGGAAAGTGATAGAGATAGTGAGCTTAAATCAATTGTTATTTTCGCTGCTCTGTCGTGGGCGCATAGACTTAAAATAGAAACCTTATGAATATAATATAATTAGTATTTCCTTACTTGTATATGACGATACCAGTCATTCTGTTGCCAAACGTTACAAAATGATAACTCCATCATTCCATGACAAATTTTTTTTGTAAAAACACAAATGTTACTTACCTATGGTAATCATTTTTAACTAACAAACACCACTCTCTTATTTTATAAAGAACTGCGATAATTTTTATTCTCTAGTTGAACACATTGTTAAAAATCGTACTTTCAACAGAACAATCTTGTAAACTAATGATGATACATTTCCAGGTTATATTAAAAGGTTCATTTCCTTACCTATATTTATTAGAATTATTTGGCTTCTCCTTGTTTGTGCTTCTCGCCCGTATTTGTGAACATCAATTATGAAACTTTGTGTGTTCTCAAATTAGTTTGTTCTTATTCTAAACCTAAATAAACGTGTCGACTTGTTATTCCCTCTTATTAAAGAGACTCTCCTAACATATTATATTTACGTAATACCTAGAATGTGAAAATTATTATTGATGTTTACATAGACAAGGTATTACAATTGTGTTGAATTAGATCTTTAGAATGAGGTATTTAGAATTATTCATTTAAATTTAAAATGATTGAATTAATAAGGTTTGCGCACATACATTTCTTAAACAATATTATTGTAGCCAGTGCTTTCAATTATGCTACTACCTCAAAGTATATTCATAATTTTAAATCGTATTTTTGCGGCATAAAATTCTCTTCTTCTGTAAACATTAGTGAAAAGAGATTTTCTATTGAAGCAGATGCGTGACGAAAACCTGTTACATTGGCAGCAAATTACGATGATTTAATTAATCTATAAATAAAAATATGTAAAATTTAGTGAACGTAATGAGTAGTTTTTAGTATTAAAATCCCTGCTAAAAAGTATTTGGAGCAAATTCCATTAGTTCCACGTAAAATGAATTTCTGATAGTTTTGGAATGTTGTCCTTAGTTACAATGATGTAACCTAACTCGCAGGGAAGTAGTTGTAATCGGATCTCTTATTAGCGATAGATAGTTGTTCGATGTGTGTGTATGTAAGGTTGGTAAAGTTGTGTCGACAAGACGTTACTAGACACCTTCAGAACTCTGGAACACGAAATGTTTCCACAATGAATGAAGACGATACTTTAATTGGTTTTCTAAGGGTAACGCATTCCGCAGGTTGGAGTGCTACTGAAAGAGGCGACTAGCGTTTGCTGTTTTATAGAGTCGATTGTAAGTGCCAAGCCTCGGTTCTCACAAAGCTGCTGTGCAAAACACTTTCGCTGGAACGTGAACTCTGAACTCTGTAGCATCTATTAGTTACAATGAAATATATTTTGCCGTTTTTTGCAGGTACCTGGCTATTAATAAATGATAATAAAATTTTCGTAACATATTTATTAACTAAAATAAAGTTAATCTATAAACGGGAAAAAATTGAATATATCACTCAAAAAAAGAAAGTCATAACTGTATATAAGTAGCCAAATATATCACAAAAAACGACGATGGGATCAAACAAAAGTAAAATGACTGTTACTTGTGTGAGAATAACACGTTAGAAAAAATATTAAAACATATTTTACTTGAACTGGCAGCGTTAACCTAAAAAACTAACAATGATGATATTTGCAAAGAAAAAAAAAACCAAGAATATCAATAATATCAAAAGTTACGGTGAAATGAGAAATAAGCAAGACCTGAATGCAAAGCTGTGTATTTCTAAGACATAAGAATAAAATACACAAAAATAAGGTTAATACGAGAAAAAAATATATTGCTTAGCGTTTCTAAAATGATATCTTCTCACATCTTCAATTTATGCCAGGCAATACTCGATCAATCATATATTTTTGTCTTCATTAGAAGAGAACAATTTTCTGTTGTTGTTATTACTGTTTTGATCTTCCAATAGTGTTGAATGATTTTCAGGTTTACGGGACTCTGAATAAATTTTCTAAGTTCCAATGGTCTTCAGATATGCAGTTGAATTAATAAAGACTGATAATACATTACACTCGACGCTGCCACTGTATTTTATTAGATACGGTACAATTACAGTGAACTATTGCAATAATAAATAACTTTGCTTATCAGCGAAGATAGTTTGATCTAAACATAATTTTTTAACATTAAAGAAAGAATCAAAATTCTTGATAAACCGGCACAGAAAAATTTATATGAAAACGTTAGGTAGAAAAATTGTATTTCGGAGCATTACAGCCCAGCTGAAACCAAACTTTCAAATTGATCTTTCAAAAACCCGTAGTTGGTAGCAAGGCAGTTTTCAGAAGCCATAGGATATATTCCTTACGCAGCTGACAAATGTCTAAATATACCGACTAAAACAATGTAGGTTTAGGACACTGTGTACCGTCTAATACCAAAAATAGTATTTTAATTACTTATTTTCAGTTTGCTATTTTTCTGTAGGTATCCTACTATGACCCCTGAACTGATAATGATATCTAATTGTTTCAGCTTTTACTTTGAATACGGCAAATTTTACTTAAATGTATATCACAATAAATTGTGGTTTATCACCAGACCTACCGAACTATCAAGTATGGGTACATAATTGTGTACTTTATTTCTTTATAGATGAACCCCAAGTCATACGTACTTCCTTAGAAAAAATTAGGACTTTTGGTACCGTAAAGATGTCATTTCAGGGTGTGTGCGAAGTATGTATACACATTCTTTCAATCTCTCTTTTAACTTCATCACGTGTATTTTGTATTGCGTGATTAATGTGTAGAATATATTTACTTTTTGTATACACACACAAACCTGAACTCATCACGTGAACAAATTGTTCCTATTGAAAAATTATTGTTCAAAATATAAGTACAAGCACACACGAACGACAATATACTTCGCAAGGGTATAGCACAACTTAGAATCTGGCAGGTTTCTAAGTAGTTCCGGTCGTATTTTGTAAACTTTATCAAACTGTTTCGTGTATCTTAACTAAAAATCTCGTGTCGTCAGTGCTCATTACGGAACATATTGTCATTTAGTGCTTCCTTTTATTGTGAGTTCGGGAACATCCTGCAGAGCCTATAATTATGTGATGATAAAATGCACTGGAAAATAGTACTTTAAGATGTCGAAGGATGAACTTTGACCTCTCGAATGCAGTAAATTAATTTGTTTATTTTTATTTGCACATACCAGTATATCGTTTCTCGTAGGGTAACAAACAAAACTTAGGCATTTGTGCTTACTGATCAGAGCGAAGCCGTTTTTACTGCTTTAGAATCTATTATAATGCACTTTTCCCCATTGTTCCCGGTATAAAGATCATTGCACGTGATTCCAGTAGGTCATTACAGGAAAGATGTATCTATTTAACCCAATATTATAACGTTTTTCACACGCACTACAAAGCCGTCCGTAAACGTGCGTTGCGACGGTATCAATGAATCGTCTGCAGTGAACCGATCGCTATTCCGTAACACACCTTCACGGTATAAATAAACACACCCATACATACGAAATTTTACCTCCGTGTTCGGTTTCCAGAGTTTTTTTGGCGTTAAACGGCTGACAGGAGCATCGGCCCTTGTAAACCCATACAGTTGGCTGGCGTGGAAAATCGCGAGCAAAGCGCAGTGGGTGTATATGGCAGAATGATGGAAGATACGTTTTGTCAATGCCGTATCCGTGATACGTGTTGCGATCTAGACCGATCTTCGTGTCTGTTGTGATCACGCAATGTTTACGGTAGATTCTACAAACCTGTGATATTTTTTACACACGCTACAAAACAAATGGAAGGAAGATAAATAAACTGGTTACCATTAATTCACCACCAAAGCTGGTTAAAAGTAATAAAAATACTTCTATGTAAAAACCAAATTTACATTATTCTAGCTTTGGTAGTGAAGATAGTGAAACAGTTTATTGTTATACTTTAAAAAATTAATTTTTACAAACATTTTAAAATAAAGTTGCTACGAAAGTGTCTCTTTATATATTAAGATTGGTTGTTAGTTATCGTAGTACCATTTATATATATATATATATATATATATATATATATATATATATATATATATATATGCTAAGGATCATCTGTCTACTCATATTGTGTCATTTCACTACGTTGCCGGGACTAATTAATCTCCTAAATGCGTCGGGTTTATGACTCCGTCACAATTTTATAAAAATTAACATTTATAACAAAAGTTAATTGATTTTACCAAATTAAATTTTAGATAAATTGTATCACTAAACATATTTAAATTTCACGTTGCAAATGAGGCGTTGTACCAGGAAAGCTAAATTCATATTTTACTGACAGTCCGTCAGCACTGAGATAAAATACTGTAAAATTACCATAATGATACTTTTCAATTGTTGATTTCTAGAGATCTTTAAGAAGTCGCGAATGATCTCCATTAAATAGTGTCTCGTACATTAGCGCTGGAAACTATAAGTTCAGTAACTCTAACAATTTGCCTTCGATTTGCTAAAGACTGGTGGTGAACTTTTATAATTTTACTATCAAAACACTTCTTGAAAGTGCCTTTTGAAGCAATTCATATAAAACCCAAAATTACACCGAATTTCTGCAGTACACGTGGCGAATTATAGATTAACTTTCAAGAATTCTCTTGCAATGATTTTGCGTGACAAATTAATAAGAGAGTCCATTATTATTTCTGTTAAGCAGTTTACCAAGAATATATCGTATGTTTTGCCAAAAAGAAGTTTTTGATGAAATAGTTTAAATACACGTTATGACTCAAAAACTCAAATAACAGTATAATAGTCTAGCACTCCGCCATAAAGCCACGAGAAAAAAAAACTAAGAGGCATCATACACTCAAGTAATTATTATCAAGTGTGAATGGCATTTTATATCTCCATGTAGAGATTATGAACAAGTTTCTGGTTGTTTATTAGCTAACTGAGAGTTTCTTTCTCAGTGTAATAAAGCCAAGTTTTAGGTAAACTTATCTGTATTTAATTTTACTGCGATTTGTTTGACTGAGAACGAAATGTTCAGTTCGTTAATGAACAACCAAAGACTTGTTCATAATCTCTACATAGAGATATAAAATACCATTCGCACTTGTCAATAATTAATTCAGTGTATAATACCTCTTAGTTATTATTTTCACATCGCTTTAAGGGTGAACGTTAGACAATTATATTACGTTTTCAAAAATGGATCGAATTCTACGTCCTGAAAGATTTGATACAAATCCCAGCGAAATAACTGCTTCTCAAACTTGGAATCATTGGCTTAAAACTTTCCAGAATTTAGTATAATCTGCTGATATCAAGGAGACAGATAAACTAAAGGTATTGAGAAATCGTATATTTCTTTCTGTGTTCTGTTGTGTTTCTGAATGTACTACTTACAATGAAGCCATAGAAAATTTGGAGCACATTTATGTCAAGCCTGTAAATTAGATTTTCGCTAGACGTCAAGAAGCAGGGCTCTCGAACTTCTGTCAAAGGAATGTATTTTCAAAGTTGTAACTGCTAATGTTAACAAAGATAATAGTGTATGGGATACTTTTATCGATGGTTTTATTTCAACTCACATAAGACTGAGATTACTAGAAAATAACTGATGTGTACAGTCAAGCTATAGCCCTTGAACTTGCTCAGCATAAATCAAGACAATATTCTACTTAGCCTTCTCTAAACGCAGTTGTAGATAGCGGACTGGATGTTTCTAGTAATAATAACATTGAATCTAATGATGGCGCTACAGCGACAGTTTACTCAACTGTTAAATTTTACTTTTGTGGCCTAAAGAAAAATTGTAGAAGTAATTACCCTGCTAGAGAAGTTATATGCAAATGTTGCGGAATAAAATGTAATTTTCAAAAGGTAGGCAAAAAAATTACCCGTTTTCTACTAAGTGTTCCAATCGCATAGCTTTAATAACTACTTGTGTGAGAAAGGAAGTTGTACCTGTTTGTATAAACGGAATTAAGGTTTATGATTGATTGATACAGGTAGTTCTGGAAAGCTTTATAATTGAACGATTGGTTCATAAACTCGAAATTCCTATTATTAAAAATATTCTTCAAAAAATATCGATGGCTTCTACTCTATTTCAGTCCATAGTAAACGGTCAGTGCGAGGTCAAGATTCAAATTAAGAACTATGAATATAATGATTTATCAGTAAGTGTAATCTCCAATCTACGTACTGATATAGTTATTGGACACGATATCATGAAAAGACACTCCAGCATTCAAGTTCATTTCGGAGGCAGTAAATCAGCTATTGATATCTGTAGTGTCGCTATGGCAAATGTGGAGCCAGCTAGACTTTTTTTTTACTTGTTGTCAGATTGTATACCTATTGCTAGGGACACGGCATTTTCGCGAATTGTGTTTTTACAGCGTATGCCGCGATAACGACAGATTAAAAACGACACACGCGAAATTCCTGTAAAATACATTTTAACACGATTTTTCCCGCGACAAAACCATCTTCGCAATGTTACGTCTCCACGAGATTCGAGTTTTCGATTCGATATATAGGTAAATCGAATGTAGTAACTGATGCAAACGACTATCGATAGTCGATATTAGTATCTGTAATCGTGAAGTAACGTGTTTATGCATCGGCGCTTTGCATCAGAAATTAAGAAAAGTCCGGCCTAGTAAAATAAACTTCTTCTGTTTGTTGTTATTACGGTTGAATTCATCGAAAACGCAAAATTAATTTTTGTAATTTTGTTGGCGTGTTGCGAAAACTTTAGATTTGTAACTGCAATATATTAGCAAGTGAACGTCCATACCATAACCTCAAAATAATTCAGCAGAGAAACGTAAATATGTAACAAAGGCATTTTCTTTTGCTGGACAAATTAACGAAGGTCTGTATGATTTTTATGTTTTATTTAATGATTTGCTGTTTCACTGTTTGTACTTTAAGTGTTTATTTTAGTTTTTTTTTTTCATGTATACATATCTCTTCTCATTTAATAACAAAAGAGAATACTTGAGCCAGTTTACATCTTTTATTTACATAATAAATGTCATTATATGTCATGTTTTACACCGATATTTTAGACCACCCTAATGTTTAAACACCGATTTTTGCACCGTTTTTGTTTTTTTTAAACACCGAAATGGGCAAGTTTTATTTACCATTTTATGGTGACCCTACCTATTTCTGTTAAATCTCTTAAATACACAGACAATGAATACAAATTTATTGAGAATGAGACACAAAATTTATGTAAATGTGGTGAAATAGAAGAGAGTTTTTCTCCTTGGCGAACACAAATTTTAGTAATAACTTCTGTGAATCATCGATGTAGGATGGTAGAGGTTTATTCAGAAACTATTGATAAATTTACTTAGCTAGATGCTTTTCCTTTGCCTCATATATAAGACCTTTTTTTAATGATGTAGCTTCTTACCAAGTTTACAGTTCTTTAGGTCTTAAATGTGCCTGTCACCAAATACCAATTTTAGAAGATGAAGGGCACTATACTGTCTTTGAGGCTTGTGGAAAGCTTTGTCAATTCACTCGAATACCCTTTGGAGTAAAAATGGTGTTCCAGCTTTTCAATGAACTATCACCAAAATCACTTCAGAAGAGGGGCTTCAAGGAATAAAAGTATATTTAGATTATATGACTTTGTGTGGCAATAGCCAAGAGGAGCATAACGAGAATTTATAAAAAATTTTGGAGATTGTTTCAAAAGTATAATTTCACTCTGAATAACGAAAAGATCTCCTTTTCTATGCGCAAGATCCATTTGTTAGGATAGGTCATCAGTCATACCTCAATTCAGCTTCACCCTAACCGCCTGGAAGGTCTATAAAAGCTTCCTATACCGTGCGACACTCAGACATTGCGCAAAGCTCTTGGAATGCTTTCCCACTCTTCTCAGTGTATTCCTATATGTTATGAGAAAATACAGATCTTGAACACAAGTTATTTTCCTCTTGACAGCAATGTTGTAAACACTTTTAAGGAACTAAAAAAAATATAAATGTATAAAGAATGCAACTGTTTGTCCTTTAGACAGTAAATTAGTTCTTACTGTGGAAACAGATGTTTCAAAGTTTGCTATTGGTGCCACACATACTCAAGGTAACAGACATGTGGCTTTCTTTTCTAAGTCCCTCTCGAAATCATAAATAAATTATTCTTCTATCGAAAAGGAAGCATACGCTATCGTGGAATCGATGAGAAAATGGAGACACTTCCTTTTGGTAGACGTTTTGGTTTAATAACTGATCAGCGTTTTGTTGCTTTCAGGTTTGAAATTAAACATTCTGTCGTATAATAATTGATCAGTGTTCTGTTGCTTTCATGTTTGAAATTAAACATCCTGGAAAAATAAAGATTGAAAAATTACTAGGCTGGCGACTAGAGATTTCTAGTTATAACAACGAAATCATATGCAGGCAAAGAAAAGATAATTTAGCAACCGATGCATTTTCAAGAATAAACTCTTCGATTAGTAGCAACTGGTCACAACTCCGTTCATTACATGAAGCTGTGTGCCTTCCAAGTTAGACCAGGATGTATCATTGGGTAAGTTCCAAGAACCTTTATTTTTCTTTAGTATAAATAAGGAACGTATATTCATCGTGAAATATTTGTGTTGAAATCAGACCTAGATTTTTCAAAAATGAAGGTCATATTATAAAAGCCACTCAACCTTGGGAAAGAATCAACATGGACTTCAAAGGCTCGTTACCATCTTCTTCTAGGAATCGATATCTATTAGTTCTAGTTGACTAATATTCAAGGTTTCCTTTTGCCTTCTCATGCAAAGATATGGCAGCAATCACAGTTATTCCTAAACTCAAGGAATTGTTTAATCTCTTTGGAACTCCAGTTTTTTTACACTCACAGAGGGTATTGTTTTATGTCACTAGAGCTGAAGTCTTTTCTTTGTAAAATAGGGGTTGCAACTAGTAGAACGTCTCCTTACAACCCCAGAGGAAACGGGCAATTAGAAATATATTTTGGAAAAGTTTGGAAAACTATTGAACTTGCGCTTATAAACAAGCAATTGAGTATCAAGGATTCGGAAGTCGTTTATCAAGAGGCTTTACATGCTATTCGTTCTCTCCAATGTACTTCCACGAATACTACACTGCATTGTGTGATGTATAGTTTTCCTCTATGAACGGGATATCAGTTCCGTCTTGGTTGATAAGTCCTGGCAAAGTCCTAATTGAAAAATCTGTTCGTCATTCTAAATACGATCATGTAGTGGAAGAAATTCAGTTGCTAGAAGAAAATCCTGAATATATTATGTTAGAATTTCATATGGAAGAGTAACTGCAGTGAATTATAGGTATCTTGCTCCTATTGGAACTTATTACGAAAAGAGAATAACAGAAGATTTTACTAATTCGCAAGTTTCTGATCATGCAATCCCTTCAAGTATGCCTGATTTGAACTTTGAAGACTTTTCTCCAGTTCAGTCTTCTCTTGAAGAAAATACTGAAGGAGATCTAATGAATAATCCTGTTGTTGTGAAAACATTTCTTAACATTAACCTGAGATATTCAAATGTACAAATTGAGAACTCAAAGAAACAAGAAATTGCTAAAAGAAGTGAACGTGAACGTTGTCGTACTTCATATTTGAAGGACTACATCACTTAAGGGAGGGTGAATGAAGTTACTGGTAAGTGTGAATGGTATTTTATATCTCTACCAGCAGCACGCCCGAGACTTTGCTCGCGTGTATTACTCATAGCAGATAATATTTGCTTTAGTTGGAAAACATCTTTTTACACCAGAAATGTTGTTAAGTCATCAAGTGTTATAATCACAAAGGTGCTAGTCGAGTTAACTCTTCAGCAGGATAAGTAGCAATAGCTGTCCACGCGAAAAGCAGTCTTATGTTTGTCGCTGCCACTGACAGCGACATTGCCTGGGCCTTGTTTATAGTAACAGAAAAGTTGACGTTGTGGGGTAATTAAATACTCCTTCATGTAAGAGGTTAATCGAATACGCAGTTTACATAGTATGAAGACTGATTTTCCCCGAGAACAAACATTGGTGATGGTGCCCTTAGTAACATAATTGTATTTCAGAACATTCACTTGACGTTAAGTGCAATTAGGAATTTTTGGCGGGATATCGTTTTACAGAAATATATTCTTATTGTGTGCCCCGTCCTTGAAGTTAGTGAGATGGTATATGTGGGATTAAATTGTCAAGAAACTTTAGTGGATAGTGGACTGCACAATAAATTTTTACCACTTTTGAATGACTTCGTCCAAATTGTACTAATTTAATCTGTCTTGCAGTTATTGTATGTCAAAATTACAATTTTCCACAGCGATAATGGAATTTGAGCCAAGAACTTTCGGAACAACAGACCGGAGGTACAAACAGCTGCACCACATAATGTCAAAATTATTCATAATTCCAAGGCTCATAGAGGTTGTAAGTCAACCTGCTGGTCGTACATGCTTTTCGAATCGTTTGCCTTGAAAGTTTACAAGCTAATTTTTCTTCTTAATAATTAAATTATCTTATAAAATAAAAAAACTTGCATTATTATTTTAAGTGTTTGCATAAGCAACAATCTGACACGAACACCACCTCAATATCTCTACGGGTTAGATAAGTATCATCGGCTGATAGAAAACAAATTGTATAATTTTTCGCGCCTTTAAGTGTCGAAGATGTGATTTTTTTAAATTTCACATCTTAAATGTTTATACAAGTATCCAAGTGAAGAGAAAATCACGGCGATAGTTCGTTCATTCGAAGCAAAATCGATCATTCATTAAAAACCACATATAACCCCTGCACAGTACTCAGAGTTCAAATTTATAAAAAAAATTTTAAATCGTTTTTTGGCCACTTACATAACCATCATCCTGAAACAAAAATAAACTGATCGATGGGTTCGATATATATTATATCGACGATTTATTTAAAACACATTCAAGGTATTTTCATCTTCCAAAAGACCGAATTTCGAAACACCTTTTTATCACATTTTAGACTCCTTAACTGGTGTCGCTTGGACGTGAAAAACACTACAATAGCCCGTTGGGTTCATGATATATCGACGATTATTAAAACACATTTCATCATTTTTCACTCTTTTCACCTCCTTAGGTGGGTAATTCCGAGAATTATTGAAATCACTTTTCAGGTATTTGAGAAAGCATCAATCTTAATAAAATATCACGTCGCTATATACAAACAAATGGGATCGATATATATCGATTGTGAATCGAAAACCCATTTTACCCTTTTTTAAACTCTTTGGGGCCAAATTCGGAAAATATATTTAAATGATATTTGAGGTAATTATAATACCATCATTCTAATGCAAAGAACACTTGGATATCTCGATTGTTTCTATAGATATGGAAGAATAATCGAAAAGACATTTAAGTTACTTTCCTCCTCTTAATTAAAGAAATTTGAAACGTCTTGGAGTCCTGTTATTGATATTTGTATACGTAATAAATTGAATTAAAAATCTCGGCTAAAGTTTATTGTGATTCAGGGATACCGACGATTCATAAAAAACACATTTTGCCCATTTTTACTACTTGAGAATCGAATTTCAAAAAATTCTTAAATTACATTTTGAGTTTTTACGTAATCAACATTTTGAAGTGAATATCCCTAAGGATTCTATAGATATCGATAAATATTCGATAAATAATCTAAAAGATATTTAAGGTCTTTTAACACCCTTAAATGTCGAATATCAAAAAATCTTAAATTGGCTTATATTCATTTTATGTGTGTTCTATTAATGTAAAAATCACGGCGACAGGCCGTCTGGTTCGAGCTCTATCGACGTTTCTTCAGAAATACATTTCACCCATTTTCACCCTCTTAGAGGCTGAATTTCTAAAAAAAAAAAAAAAAAAAAAAAAATCCCTTCTTACTGTTCGCCTACGACTCTAAGGGAACCCAAACAAAATTTTTCACGATTCTAGATTCAATGGTTTGGGCTGCAGTTTGATATGCCACTCAGCCAGAAAGTGTTCTTTTAGTGTATATAGATGTAGAGATTATGATCAAGTCTTTGGTTGTTTATTAACAATCTGAAAATTTTGATTCTCAGTCAAATAAAGTCTAGTTTAAGTAAATTAATTTATGACATTCACTATGTCAGCTAATTCACGGACACGGACTGTACCAAGTATTAATTTCCTGGCAAACAGTCGCGATGCCCTTAGGTTGTGTCCGAATTCAAGTATGTACTTTCGTAGATGTAACCTTACTTCACTTATCCGTTCCTCAGTACGTAACGAATTCGGACAAAATATTCTTCTTTTCTGTTGAGAAATTACATAGGTATCCATGGCCAGTACTTTTCGCACTAAAATTTGAAAAGAATTTGGCATTTTAAGTAAAATTTTGACAAAGACGATCCTCAGAGACTAACCAAAAGCCCAACACATAAAATAATAACTGCAGTCTAACGTACAAGGAAAATTGTAATTGGATATACGTACAAACTAACAATTTAGTAATCCGAAATTACAATGCAAGTATACGTAATGTACAAACTAAATTTCAACTCTTCAAAATGGCGACTACACCTGAATGACACGGAAGTATACACATTCGTATCCTTGCGCGTCCTTGAGCAGTTGCATTACTTACTTACAATTCGGACAGTCTTGGTGATGTCATTTCCGAAGACCAGTACGCTCAAGTAATTCGGACACTTCCTTAGTCTACGAGACCATGTTTATTCAAAGTACAAAGAACAGCGCAGTGGAAATAAAGGGTAAGAAAATTCCAGGATATCGACTGCACTGTATGAATCTTTGACCAAAACTAAGAGGAAAATACTAGTTCATAAATGCACGTTATGCCCTGTGTTTATGTCACAAAGTCATTTGTTTACGAGAAAAAGTAAAATGGTATTGCGATAAACCCATGTTATATTCCCGCTCACTAGTATTTTGAACTTGTCTAGTAAACTAAGCCCATGGCAACTTTTAACAGCGTGTACTTTCTTCTAATTTTGTGTTAATAATTCATATTGTACAGTGCGTATCCACGAACTACATGCCAGCCAGAATATAGACCCATAATTCAAATATAAAAGGTCGCAGCGATCGACAGTCCGGCCGCTTGGCTCAGTGGTTAGCACTCCTGGCTGCTGGGCTAAGGGTCACGGGTTCGATTCTCGGTCGGGGAGGAGACATTAAACGTCACTTTATCTGGTTTAGGAATGGGTGTTGTATTTGTCTTGACTGACAAAAAGTAATCTCACAATTACAAACTACAAAATACAAATTTCTAAGGGTCACTTTAATTTGCCAACATAAATAAATGTGGGATGTTTGGTGCAGTGGCGAGGCGATAGCTTTTCCTTTGTACCAAACATAAAAACAATTAATAAATAAAATAAGTAGTTACCAGTATAGCCAATAAGCATACTTTCCTCAAAGAGGGTGCAAATTAATCTTGAGAGCTAAAATGGATTACGTAATCTAGGAATATTAAATGATACTATTGATTTAGACTATGATACACGATAGTTACTCAGCTATGCGAATAACCAGTTTAATAAATTAGGTAAAAACTTAACTGAGATTTCTTTCTATCATAAAGGTAAATAAAAAATCCGCCGTTTTCAATTTATTACAGATAGATGAAATAAATATACAAAAGTCAAGACAGTTTTGTATGCATTTTATGTGTAGTAAGATTGATGAAGTTCTGAAAATAGTATATTCTAAAATATGTATTACTATGCTAAGAAAGTATAAAGATGGCCGTCATTTTGAAAAAATGAAGAATGATTTAACGAAATGCACTATATTTATGACAACTTTGTGTGTAGTATGTGTACAAAGTATGGTAAAATTCTGAAAAAAGTTGCCTAAGATATGTTAAAATATGGTAATAATATAAAATTTGTCGCCATCTTCAAAATATAAAAACAAGGTGAACGAAATACACAGAAGTAAAGTTTGCTTTGTATCTATGCATTCTGTTACAAGTTTAAGCAAAAAATTTATATGTGGACATTCCCTGAGCAGTTTTGGATAGAAGTCTTATAATTATAAATAAATGAGTTGAATTAAGTTACTGATTTACTAGCTCACAAAGCTTACAAAAACACACAAAACAGCAATCGACTATAACTTTAACAACACCTTCAATTATACACATGATTACTACTTTGCCACAGAACGTTAATTAACATTGACAATTAAAGTACAAGAATATTTACTATTAGTCAATTAAAGACTACAAATCACAATAAAAATTCAGTCATATATCCAATCAACAATCTCTCAAATAGTGACAGTGTAAAACCTTAATAGTCCGCAGTGGTGATGAATCGCCGTGTGCTTCGCAGCACCCTGAGTGCACTGCTGGCTTTACTTTTGAGGTCTTCGGTTGGACTCCCGTCGCGCACCTCCTCTTCGCCTGTCAGCCCGCCGCAGCAGTCCTCTTGTTTCGCCCAACACTGCTCCGAAGGTAGCCGCCTACCGCCTCACAGTAGACTCTGACGTCACCAAGATGTCTTCACCAGTTTCTCTCCACAAGCATAATACCTTACTCTAGCGCGACCAATATCGAACTCCCTTCAAATCTGTTGATTCAGCCCTTATATACTCGGCAGAATTCTGGGGATTCACTGCATTACAGGGGTCTAAAAATATACACTTCATCATGCTTCGGACGTGACTTGAGTCTCGTACGCCGGTCTCGTAGGGCCAAGGCGCAGTTCGAACAGGTCTCTATGACGTATATCGTTGGGGTTTACATCATGAGGCTCGTGAGTCATGGACTAGTCCATAAAGTGTTTCGACACAGGCCCAGGCCAGCCCGCCCTCAGAATTACAGCATGCAACTCTACTAACTTTGGCGAAATTCTGAAAAATATTTCCTAAGATATGTGATACTATGCTAAAATTATAAAAATTACAGTTTCCTATCATTAAACAATTTCAGCTTTTCTAGTACTCGTAACGGTGCGTCAAAGTAAAAATTTGTATGTTATGCTGCCATGTAACTAGAGAAAACCAAAATACATACTTATATCAAATAATACACGGTAAATTAACATCCCATGAGATATGTTATAAAGTATTTAAAAACCCACAACGAAATATTTTGAATTAAAAGAAAAAAGGCAAAAGTACAGGAAAATTCGGTAATAGTCAGGAATCTTTAAATACAAAAATATTTCACTGGGAGATTCTCTAGGGTTTTACATATTCCATGGTATATTTCACTGTGAATTATTTCATTTAAGTAAGTCAATTGGTTTTTACTATTTTTCATGGCAACGTAACATGCAAATTTTGACTTCCATGCATCTTTACGACAAAACTATTAGAACTAAAATTGTTTCGTGAGAGTAAACTGTACTCATAAGCATCTTCTACAAAACTAACACAATTTCACAAAAAAATTAAATGATGACTTTATCGCACTTAGTACCCTTAAAGTTTCGTAGTGATCCGATTTTCGCTCGAGAATAATCGGCAACTGCAGATACTGTCAACACATATGGTTGCGTGATAGTTCAACAACTATGTAGCAACAAACAACCTTGCAAGCTCTCTCATAGTCCGCGAAGCAACTGTTGGGAGAGAATTTTGCATTTTTACCACGTTCCTCAGGATAAAAATTATTGCCGATTCTGGACTGGCTAACACATACTTTTCCACCTCCGCTTTCCTTTAACCCACTTAAATCCTTGTTATGTGGAGCTGTTTTTTGCAGGTAATATATGCATGAGAGGGATTTGGCTTCCTGAAGAATAAATTGACTAGAATTACCTATCTACTCCCAGCTGCTTATCGAGCAATGGGAGCAATGGGAGAAAAAATAGAGCTTAGAAGGAGGTACAGTAAATGGCTTCATACGTCTGAAAGTGGAATGAGACAGAACAGAGCTCCTCGATCATGAATTCACAACTTTTCTGGTATATCATGCGAGTAGGAGGGACCGATTAGATAAAATGAAAGTTACTTCCGCGAAGCAAAATTCACGCAGTTAAAAGAAATAGTAGCTGAACTGTCAGATAAAGTAATCAGTTAATGAGAATGTACGACATAAAATTGCTTTGGTCACGTATTCATACAAAAAATAAAAGAACAATGGAACGAAAACAGTTTTGTATATACATGCCTTGAAATGCATTTCTCAACACTGGACTTGTTTTGAACGAGCTTCTATCTCGTTATGTATAACAAAAACTATAAGTCCTCTATTTTTCAGTCAGTTACGCGGAAGCCAGAAGTCAAGCGGGTATTACAATAAATGGCCATTTCATCGCGGGTAGAAAACTACATCGTTCATACCATTGAAATTAATTGAAATTTTGTAAACATGCCTAAATTTAGATAAGTTGTGATGCCTAGCAATAATACTAACCTACAACTCCCATTCAGTATTTCATATTTATTGAAATTTCTTAGCTTCATAATTTTGACTCAGCTTTCTACTTAAAATAATTTTACCCAAGCAATAAAGTAGTAATGTGTTACGTTGTGAAAATTTTGCTACTGTATAGGCCTACGAACTCTCTTTATTAAAAACTAGCAGTCCCCTCCCCCCCCCCTCCCCGCTTTGCTCGTGACTATTATTCGTAACTGATACTATTTACTTTAATTGAAAAACCTCTTTGTACACAAGATTGGTACTTCAGTCATCAAGTGTTAGGATGGCCAAGCGTTTTATTTAAAATCCAAACATTAATAATAAACATTTCGGAACGCACCACGGATTTACATAAATACGTGCAACAAACTAAAAATGACAACCATCAAACCAACAATGACAATCATCAAAATATTAAAATATTGTTTTTTTTTTTTCACTATCTTCCTCACAATTTTTCCATATTTTCTCATCGTTTAAACCTTCCCTGGACTTCGACAAACATTTAAAAACCAAAATCAGCTAAATCGACCCAGCCGTTCTCGAGTTTTAGCGAGACAAACGAACAGCAATTTATTTATATATATATATATATACAATAGAAGATAATGAACAACTGTGTTTATTAATATGCCATGGTTAACATTTTAAAACCATATGTATAACATAATTGTACCAATGCCAAAGTATAACAGTTCATATTACAAATTGGACAGAGTTATGTAACAAACGAAACATCTCGCTGTTCATTGAAACCTTATATTAAACTTATTTTCTAGGCTCTTATTTTTTTTCAAATATTATGATGCCTTAATTGTTCTATTCCAAGGAAATTATTCATTACTTTTCCTTCTACTTGGTACGATTAACTCAATATAAAATACTTTGTGGGTTGCTTCCTTTCATCTTAATCCAGTCTCGTTTGAAACTAAGCGAAACCACAGCAGTCTTCTTCAAATTGATACAAAATTTAATCACTTGCAAGCATGAATAAAATTGTAAGTCTAGTATGAATTTAAGCAAAAATAACGTTCATTCTCTTATTTTTTTCGACAGCGGACCAAAATAATTTATACTTTGCAATGCAGTAAAAACATTTGTAGTGTTAAATAATGGGAATTAGCAAAAACTAAGATGAAGAGCTTACACAAGTTATAGTTGATTACCTTCACAAAAAAACTTACCAAACTCCATAACATTGGCCTACTAGTTAATTGTCTGAAACCAAATTTGTTTGCCACAATAATGATTTAATGTTAAAAAGTCCATATGAAATTTTGACAGGCACTTACTTGCTTTTCCAGTGTTGCTGTTTTAACCAAAGTGTATGGCTGAATAAAGAAACTAGTACAGACATATTATGAAGATAGGTGCATAAATATGCGCTGGCATATTCTTCCTTACACTTAATCAGAAAATGGATTTTGAATTATAGACTTGTTACACTGATTTGAATTCCCAGCTAAGTGCTGCACATAATATAGGCCCTGCGTTAATAATACCACAGTGAAGGTCGTTGAAGGAGTGAGTTACTGAATGTCAGAGGTAACAACTTCTTATTTATGAATCTGTAACGCTTGGCTACTGAAAAAATTTCAGGAATACTAAAATGTATTCTGACGATATTAACTTCCATTAAAGAATGGGGTATTACTCAAAATTAGTTGATCTCATCCAAGCAGCTTTAAATTTCATGATATTTTGTACGCGGATAGCAGAGAAGTAGATTAAATAGCGTATTAAAATATATTGTTTGAAATGTTAAAGAGAATGAAAAATTATTGTGAAATGTATAAAATTAAATGTTGGTAAAAATCATAAAATTAATTTATATTGTGATTTATTCTCATTACGTTGGTAACGCTTATTTATTAACTTTTCTTTTGTGTACATTTTTCTCATTTCAATTATTGTACAGCATTAATTTTTCATACACAAAATTTTAAACAACTTCAGTTAAATTTCTTAGATATACACATTTCGGCAGGTTAAGCGTTGTGAAAAATAAACAAAACGGGCAAATATATGACACTTTGTACGGAACAGTAATATTAATGGTGTAATTAGTATTTTAAAAGTTCATTCTTAAAATTTTAATTTCCGCACAAACCGAATACTCGTCGGAGCAAACTAACAAAACTCTGCATATTATTTCATGACAAACGGTCGACAAACCAACAGTAAACGCCAGTTGATACCTTTAACCCTAAAGAACATATAAGGGGTGGCCACCGTTAAATTACCGACAAATTTTTTAACGTTAGAATGACTAGACTTTTAATGGGGATTTTTGGGTAATGTGACCGTAGTAATAAAAAAAGTCTTTTTGTAGCGACTGTCTAGAACGCACGTGACGTTTGGGTTTGGTGATACGAAGCCTAGCGTGTATAGGCAACACTGCGTACACAATTGTTATATACTACTGCGTCGCACAGACGATGGTGGACGTTCACTGCAAATATCATGTGCCGTACCTTAAATAGCGCACATAACTGTAACCAACACTTTGTTCCTGGCTAAACTTGTGTGTTTTAAAATAATTAAATAACAAGTGTGCAAGTGAAATATCTTGTCGGTACAATGCACGACGTTAGACATTTAAACAGTTTGTGTAGTGTATGGTAGTCGATACAGCTTTCAGGCAGTGTCCGATATTGCCGATACCAATAATGATACTGCATTGAGAAGGGCGAACAACATTATTGCAGTCCTAAAAAAAATAAAAAGTTAAATTTCATAACACTTCGTGATAGAAAATTCTAATTGTCTTAATTTTTATCGTTTAAGTCTTAGGCCTAACTTTTAAGATAAACGAACCACTGAGTTGTTAGTGACTCAAATATATGCGCGCGTGTTATGAAGGTTATGCTTTATATTTTTGGCACTCTTTATATAAGTTATGTAATTTTGATTAAAATTGAAGTCAGGAATAGATTAACTAACAGCCACCAATTCATTTCAATTTGTAAAGTAGTCGTGAGTGTGGTATTGCTAGGCGCGTTTTCTCTGCCAGAAAGGTGTGTTGAAAACTCAGCAACATGCATAGCGAGAAGAAAAAATTTGAAGTTTTAGGCTTTTCCAAAGGTACCGTTTTCTCTATACCAAACATTAAAAATTGTGCAAACAGCCTTGCATTAGTGCGTGTCGCTTATGGCCAGATCCACTGATTTTACGTGTGATGCATTTTTAACCGAGGTGTTTCAATTTCTTATGGCAGAACTGTAACTCTACTCCACGGTCAGTGACAGATGTTTTTAACTCTCAGCGTCTTGGTGTTCAACCTGCAAATCACAGACGTGTGGCGTCGCTGTAAAACCGTCAAATACGTGTCACTTCCCAAAAAATATATATGTTGTTAATAACCGTGGAGCAAAGCTTCTGCAAAGATGGGCACGTAAAGCAATGCCACAAGTTGATGCATAATTATCGCCAAGCATCAGTGGCTTTACTAATGACGAAAAAATTTCACATATAACTTTCATTACCTGCTTTATTATTTTTTTAATTGTTGGCGCACATTAAAAATCCCACCTCGTTCGTATCTTAACGAAACACCTTCCACGACCTCCTTAGGCCGTGACATCTTAATACAACTGCAGCAACAAAGAACACATCTACGAAACAAAACAAAAGAACAGAGGTCATAGAATATGGAAGTAATTTGCAGCACGTAACTTACTTTACAATCTTACGTAAGATTTTTATTCGTCACTGTGTTATTGACTAGACGTGAAACTACTAAAATAAAATATTTTAAGATAGTCTTAAATATAAATAATATCAATTTTATAGGTCTACTGTATGAAATATTGCTGATTGAGTATTGTTATTTTCAAAGTACAAGCTTGAACACAGACAGAGTTTATATTCAACTATTGCAAATGTTGGCTCGTGGCTACATGTTCAGTAAACAAAGTGCGTAACGTATCTAATTTTGCTTTAAAAATTTCCACAGCCTGTTAGATGCCTTATGGAAAACAATTTTAAAATTGATTATTTTACTAAAGCAAATAGCACATTAAGCCAGCTGTGGCTGAAAACGGCATCGTCTTAACTTCTCAGGTTTCAGGCTCAAGGAAAAATATCGGTTTTAATACTGGGAAATTAAATATTTAGTGCACACGATATCGGATGGTTTGGATTTACCGGTACTCGAACAGCCCTGCTGTAAAATTGTAGTCAAATGTTAGTTTCCAAATTGCTAGTACATTACACCATGTCATTTACGCGATTTAATGTCAGTAATGATTCGTCGACACCTTTTCCTTACGCTCCTTATCCATCAAGCCTACAGTTTTATCTGCCTGGTCTTTAATGAAGACTTCCTAAATGTCAGTTACCACTCAAGCATGCGAAAAGAGTGCCACATCAGTGTCACACAAGCAGTGCAGCACTGTGTTACTAAACACACCGTAACGGTTTATTGTAGTAAATATTTTTGGTATTTAATATGAACACTCGTTACCTATTAAGTGACATTTAAGGCTAAAACCGACCGTGAACCGATTTACTTTGATGTTGTGTGTTTAATACTGGAAGTGATAACGGTACGTGTTAACAAACAACACAATTTAACGTAAATCGTAGTACATATACCAGAACAGTCCACTCCACCCGTCTCCATTATTGTACTCTATATTTGTGCTGACACGGACATGCTATTTTTTAGTCTAGTGCTGGTGCATTATTGAGCATGTTAAATAATATAACAAAATACTCATATCGTTTCACTTGCACAGTTACCTTTTTTCCTTCAAATCACACACAAATTCAGCCAGACACGAATTGTTGCTTACGGTTATGTGAGATATTTAAGGTACATCACATGATGTTTATAGCGAACGTCCACCTTCGTCTGTGCGGCGCGACGGGACAAAATATACTCAAGTACGCAGTGTTGCCTACGCACTAGGCTCTGTACCACCGCGTCCAAACTTCACGTGCATTTTTCACGAAAACTATGTGCGCTAGAAAATCGCTCCAAGAGGACCCTTTTTATTACTAGAGTCACATTACCCAATCATTCACATTTAAATGTCACATTATCCTGACGCTAAAAAAGTTGTCAACAATTTAAGAGTGGCCTCCCCTTTTATTTTCGTAAGGGTTGATGGTATCAATTAGCGTTTATTGCTGGTTTGTCACCGTGTTGTCATGAAGAAATATCATGAGATTTATCAGTTTACGTCGAACAGTGTTCGGCTTGTGGTAAAATTTAAATGCAAAATTTTGATTTTCAAATGCAAATTACTCCCTTAGTATTACGTACATAGTGTCTTAAATAATTCCTGCTCTATTTTTCACTAGTAATCAGCTGCCGTAGCTATTGGGTGTTATTCAGACTGACCCTATATGCATACACAATGTGTACATATGCTGTCATTATGGAAAAATTACACTTTACGATGTTATAAAAACTTGAATATTTATTTTCGTATCTAAAGTAAAGTGCCTCACTTAACCTAAAACTCATATATTCACTCAACACACAGCCCAAACCACAGGTCCTAACGATACATAATTTTGACGGTTGTTTTATTTTTCTCCGTAGGCACCCACTATGGAGGAATGATTCGAAATTCGAAAAGTTAGCTGGTGATAAACGGTGAAATGCGTTTTCAATGAATCCTAAATATCTCATTGTCGTGGTAAGCTAATGTTATTATTTTACTACGAAATATTGCGTAAGCAAATGCATATAACTAAAATGTTCGATTATTCTAAATTTGAAAATAAAGAGAGTGAAAAGTCGAAAAATGTGATTCCAATCAATTCCATATTGATCTAAATCCAGTTGACATATAGAATTGCTTTTCCTTCAGAACAAATCTTACGCATATCTCAAATAGGTCTAAACCTGGCTTAGAATTGTTTTAAATTCAACCTCTAAGGAGTTTCAGAAAATGAAACGTGGTCGTACTTGCTCTCTGGATCGAATGCCTAGAAATTTCACAAACTCGGTTTTCTTCTTAGTTAAGTTATCTTATAAAATAAAAAAAAATGTATTAATTTTTTATGTACTTATGTAAGCATCATTATGACGCGAACACCACCTCAATATCTCTACTGGTGAGATAAGTATCATCGGCTGATAAAAAAAATATGCCTTTTCATCCCTTCAGGTGTCGAATTTCGAAAAATCTTTATTTCACATATTAAATTTTTGTTCAAGTATACAAGTGATGTGAAAATAACAATGATAGCTCATTCAGTCAAAGCAAAATTGATCATTCATTAAAAGTCAAGTATCGCCCAAGTACAGCTTAGAGTTATAGTAAAAAAAAAAAAACAATCTTAAATCGTCTTTGCAGCTATTTGTCTAATCACCACCCTGAAGTAAAACTAAACTGAATATCTCGATGGGTTCGATATATATAGAACATTTATCTAAAACACATACCAGGTGTTTTCACTTCCTAAGAGACTGAACTTAAAAAAAAAAAAAAACTTGAATCACATTTTAGACTTGAATGTGAAGAACACAATAGCCCTCAGGGTTCATGACATATAGACGATTGTTTGAAAATATTTCATCACTATTCACCGCTTTCCACCTACTTAGTTGGGGAATTTCGAAAATTCGTGAAATTAATTTTCAGGTGTTTGAGTAAACATCAATCTTAAACAAAAAGCACGTACCTACACAAAATGTCAATGTGGTCGATATATATAGATTGTAAATTGAACACATATTTAACCCTTTTCTTTACCTCTTTAGGGCCGAGTTAGAAAAATATACTTAAACGGTATTTTGGATTAAAAAAAAAAAAAAAAAACAATCCAAATCAAACAGCACTTCGATATCTCAACAGCTTCAATAGATATAGAGGAATAACCGAAAACAGATTTCAAGTATTTTCGCCCTCTTAACTATCAAACTTCGAAACATCTTGGAGTCCTGTAATATAAATTTGTATACGCAACCAATTGAAGTAGAAATCACTATTATAGTCAATTGTGTTTAAGTGATATAGACGATTCATAAAAAAACATATTTTTCCCCATTTTACTATATGGGGATTCAATTTAAAAAAAAAATCCTAAAATAACTTTTTGGGATTTTCGTAAGCAACATTTTGAAGTGAAAATTAATTCTCAAAACAAAATGGATTCAATAGATATTGATAATTAATCGGAAACACGTTTAAGATGTTTTCACCCCCTTAATTGTTGAACTTCGAAATTTTCTTAAATTGACTAATATGCATATTTTATGTGTGTCCTATTCAAGTAAAAATCATGATACTAGGCCGTTGGGTTCTAGCTCTGTCGACGTTTCTTCGGAAATATATTGCACCCCTTTTCACCCCTTACATGTTAAATTTCGAAAAATCCCATCTTAATGCTCGCCTACGGCCTGAGCGGAAAAAAACACAAGACAATTTCACGGTTATAGGTTCAGTAGTTTGGGTTGCAGTTTGATATGTCTGTCTGTCAGTCAGTGGTCTCTTTTATCTATAGAGATTTAATTTTTTAATAATTCAGACCATCTATCTTAGCGTAGTTGTTTGGAACACAGAAGGTACTGGGTTTGAATCCAGTGTAAGTAGCAGCGACGGGAAACTGCCATTATGTTATATATGCACGTGTTAGTGGTAGTAGGTAGCAGGTTTAAATTTCTATTTGAAGTGTCCATGACAACGTTGTTAAATGTTAAAAGAATAATGGACATAGTCTGAATGGAGGGAGTTATGTTGAGAAATTCGGACGGCTCTTAACAGCTAAGGTTTTAAAATGTTTAAGGGGGGGGGGGCGTGACATGAGACGGATATGAAGCAGCGTCTGGAATGAAGGTCCGGGAAAATGCGAGGGCCCGGAGAAAAGTTACCGACCTGCGGCATCAAACAGTCACGATTATCATATGTCAAAATCTTGTTGACACTGTCAAGAATCGAACCCAGATTACATTAATATAAGTAACTTTTAAAATAATAGAGGCCGAAGCAGTGGCAGAGAACAGCTGTAGGGCAAATATTTTGTAAGATGCGAAGATTTTTGCTGCATTCATTTTATGATTTAGTAGTAAATTACTAAATTTGTTTGTAATATTTGCTCTAATTTTCGTATTATTCGCTTGTGAAGAAGCACAATTTTGTTTCTGAGTTTGGTCCTCTGAACTGCAATAAAGCGAGGCCTCGGTCGACAGTTTGTAATGAATTCCTGCACATATTAATAGAGCATAAGCAGCAATTTAAGTTTCATAATTGTTTGAATTTCTTAAAGGAAGAAACATTATCTCGTAGCGTTGAGTTGACACGAGGAAGTTATTATTCTATCTAAATTAACAAAAATATAAGCTGTCGGTTGTAAAGTATTTCACATCTGCATAAACTGAGTTGTATAGTCCTCAAACGCTCCTTAAACGACGATGAGATGGGCTGTTCTGTAGTACTGCTCACGAAAAGGTACATTTTTGTCACGCATTTGAGATTTTCGAAACGAGCCTTTGATGCTTCGTATATTACGGCTAAGAGAGTCTTTGATTCCAGACTAATCATTTTTAAATTTGTCGATCTTTTAAGAACCACAAAGAGTCGAGTTTTTCAAAAGACTTTTTGGTTTCGATTCTTACTCTAGTATCAATCCCAGAAATTATTTCCTACTTT
Organism: Medauroidea extradentata; assembly: GCA_003012365.1. Lineage (NCBI taxonomy): Eukaryota > Metazoa > Arthropoda > Insecta > Phasmatodea > Phasmatidae > Medauroidea > Medauroidea extradentata. The sequence continues at coordinate 42,091 of PNEQ01010758.1, forward strand.
CGGAGAAACTTTGAAATGAATCCTTACACTTTAAGTATTAGTTTGTAACACAACATTAGTCATTAGTACAAAGTAAATTTGGGATCTCATTTACAAGCTCTGTTTTTACAACTAAAATAAATAAGTAACACATATTACACATATACATTAACACATTACGTGTGATCAATCCATCTTAGTCTTTAAATTGACTTTATTAATTACATCAAGATGGAAAACTTTCAGGTAATCAAACACATAAGCGTACAAGAAGTATCTGTTAGGAATAAAACAATGCATTGCAACACAAGAGGCATTGATTTTAACATCCATTTTTCACATTCTCTTTCCTGACAAACTATATGGTTTCACACATTTTTACTAACTGACACGCAGTGTAAGGAACGTATATAATACTGTGCCATGCATTAAACGAATTTTTTTCTTAGCCTACTATATAAATTATAATAATTTAATGGAACATTCCTACGCCCTAACGAACAACCACCGAATTCGTACAGATTAGGAAAATGGTAACGTCTTCTAATCTTTATTTTTGGACGCCAGATCAGAAAATCACTGTATAGTTTATCTAGCACGTAACAGGAATCGCTTAACTCACACGCCGAATTAAAAAATTAATAATAGTATGTTAAAGTAATGCAAAATCAAAATCTTAAATGAGAATAAATAATCGGAACCTCTTAGCAAATTAAGTTATTTCGTAAGGAAAACGTATCTAATTAAATTAATGGCGCCGCCCACCCCGGACTACGGGCGCGTTCAAATACTAGTTTTTTTTTACACGGTAACTTATATTCAGTGGGGCCTAGTCAACTTTAGAGGTGTTACTGTTTATTTTTAAAATAATAATTTTTATGCATTACTTGAAGAAAAATATTGCTAAATGTATAAAAATGTGAAAAAAATTTATAAGCATGTGTTTTCGTACGATTTTGAAAGTGAAGACAGTTGTTTGTTCATAATTTTTCATGGTATATAAAAAAATTGTCTAAAAATCTTATAGCATTGTGGACCACGCGTAGACGAACCAAAATATCCCGAGTGGCATGTGTGTATGTTTGTAAGGTACTGAGTCACATCTGATTCAATATAACACGCAATTCCCTATGATTGCGTTCGCCAAAACTGCGAAGTAAGTATCGCCTTGAACTCTGAAAGTAGAACATCGAAAAGTGTTCTACTGGAGTCACTGACGAAGCACTGACATTTTAAAATTTTATTGGACTCCGTTTAATAACGACTTTCCTAGTCACTGTATTTCTACGTGTTCTACCTATCTGTCTGTCAGTGGCATTTTAATTTAATTAACAATTGTTGGGTCACTTTCAAAATATAAATTCGGAAATGAAGTGTTCTTGCCCGTTAATGTGAATAGTTTACGCGTAAAAGTCGATTGTTATAGCAAGGAAATTTTTTGCGAGTCTAATGAACTACCAACTGTCTTGTGTAAACTCAAGCCCCGTCTATTCGTACTTTTCCTCCTGTTCCGACGTGTGAGGATCCTAAGATGCACAATGTTCCTTTCCTTATACGTTGCGGGCATGAAGGACTCCACACTATAACTTAAGTCTAAGGTGCTAATATTTGGCAGAATGTTAGTGATTAAAAACTTAACTGGCTATCTTGCAGTTGACTTGGGAGACGAATAGCATTGAAGGAAATCTTTTTTCGCCAAATAAAATACCAAGATAACTCAGTGGGTAAACAATGGGCAAGCGTTAAGAAATATCTCGAATAGATTTTCGCTCAGGGAACTCTGATTTCAATTTTACGGGGTTTTCTGAAAACGCTAGAGTAGAATGTTATAGTAGTTCCTTGCAGTACTCTACAGCCGAATCCCTCCTGATCATTGACCATCCCAGCCAGTTATTCTTTCTCTAACCAACTCGATATCGACTATATTTAAACTAAATTACTTACCCACCTACAACTTTTTAGTTAAAAAATTAAACAACAATAATCCTACCTTTTAATACAAATACTGAAGCTAAGAATTGCAAGATAATAACGCTATGCTTTGTCCCAAGTTAACCTATTCATCCTTAGTTTAATATTAACAACTATAGCTATTATTTGTTTCTTCTGTTGTATTGTTATGTACTGTATTATCGATTGCTTTGCCTCACATATTGAATTTTTTACCCTTTCTTTATTATTTAATTTGGTTGGTCTAATGACAGTAAGAAATTGGTTAGACACAGTAAAACCGACCTTGGAGCTGAATTGGGTGCAGATATAAACAGACACACAATATATATTTAAATAAATAAATACTTCGTTATCGAGAACGCGGCAGAGTTTTGTTAATAGACTATTACAAATTATTCTATATGTTCCTAGGGCGTTAAACTTCAAAATAATTTTAAAATGTTTCAATTACTAGTTTCGAATATCATTTCAACTTCAAGTAATAATTGTTTGCCGTTAGAAATTTTGGGACGAGCTTTTCCCGAATCAGCCTTAGCGACAAATATGTCTATAAAGAAAATAACCATTTATCACAAGACAAGTGTTAGCCTTAGTGATCTCGAAAAAAAACGCAAGTATGGTTTCGTCTGTATAATAAGTGTTTGCTCATTATCCACAAATATTTGTAAGTAGTTCTTTTGAGAATAGAGTTTACACACACACACTCACCTACACATACACACACACACATACATATATATGTGTATATATATACATTACCTACATATTAGTAATTCAAATTCAAATATGTAAACCTTTCTGAGCAGACAAGGGTAAACATAACGTTGACAGAAAACAATCAAACTCAATATTTTTGTTGAAAATATGTTTTAAAGAAAATAAAGACACATTCATTTAGTCTTCTAACAACAGAAATTGCATAGAGATTTTATAACCAACTGTATTTGCTCTAACGATAACTGACATATTGCAAACGATACCATACAACAGTACTATTAAAAGCGGCCTTCAATTAACTTGGTTTGATTTATGTTATGAAGATCAAACAACTAACGAAATATAATAATATATTTAGAATTGTTTTTAAATTCCTCTTAACCGATCCACATAGGCCCATCATCCGCCCTGGAGAGTAATTATTTTCAAATGTGTCGTATTTTTTAAGTTAAATTTTATAAAGTAATTTTAAATTTGTTTCGAACACGGCGGTGACCGGTTCATCCTTAAACGGCTAAACTGGTCCTTTATTTAACGTTTTGTAGAGATGTAGAGAAAGTGGTCAGGAAAAGCCGAAGGGAATTTTAAAAATAACATCCCAAAATACACCTGCATCAAATAGCGTGAAGTTAGAATACGTTTTCACTTCCCATCGAGATGCAAGTATCGTTCACATCTGCAGTCCGCACTTCCTTCGATCTCCCATTATTCTCTTCGCTAGTAGAGCTCTGTCAGCACTCTAAAAGCTTTCTTGTAACTGGAACAACCACCAAGCATGTGCCGTCAAGCGGAATATTAAATCACGCACGTTCATTTTTTCCTTGTCTGCCATATAATGCTCCTCTGATGTTAAGTGAGATGTACATTTTTTTTAAACAGTCTTCACTGTTTAAGAGTCGTTTACAAAAAATTCAAAATCGTTTAAAGGTTTTTAAATACAACTCTATAAAAAGTATAAAGTACGAATATTCAATATGTTTTACTACAGAATTTAATGGCAAGTTTTTCTTAACACATTGCCAATGTATAGTCTACTATAAACTATATAAGGCTAAAATGTTGTAACGCTGATTTTAGAAGTGAAGAGATTTGATTCAGCACTAACCATAAACGTCGTTAGTGCTGTTGGGGGTGTTTGGGGGAGGGGGTGGTGGCAATATATGAGTATGAAGCGGCGACGGAATGAAGGGGAGGAGGAAACAGGAAATCCCCGAGGAAACCAGCCGACGGGCGGCATCGTCCGGCACGATTCCCATATGGGAAAATCCGGAGTCCGACCGCGCCGTGAATCGAGCCCAGTTCGCCTTGATGGAGGGCGAGTGCTCTAACCACTGTGCCTACTCCACCCCCCCCCCCCTGATTTTAGAGGGGGAATAGTTAAACGTATTTTTTGTAGAACATGAACTTTCGGAACACCGAAGGCTTTCTTACATTACCAATACTATCCGTGTTATTATCAAACATTTTTACCGTTCGATATGTAAAAAAAATCAGTGAAGTTTCATTATGATACAAAGGTTGCTAAAAACGAAATATTCGACGCTGGTAAAAAATTTAAATATCTTCCGTTCTCTGTAAGCATGGAGCTTTAAAAACGAAACTGAGTAATAAATACTTAGCGCATTCTTCGTTACTTTTCGCTCTCTTTCGTTGCGTTTTACCTACCCCAGGAAACACAATTTTGAATGCAAAGTAACGGCATTCTTGGGACTACTCAACCAATTAAAAATAGTATTGTTAACTTCACGAACCTGCAAACATATCAGTTTTAAAATAAACATATTTCCCTTTGAGTTCACGAGCAAAAATGCACGAGAAAACAGTATTAAATGTTTCGTACTTAAATATTATAAAACAACTTAATATACATGCAAATCAATTGCCTTAAAATATATTTAAATTACTTCCATTTGGTATGCGCTGTTACGTAAAATCATATGTTTATTTTATTCATAATTAGGATTTCCAGAACAGACTCGTGTGTGCTCTGCTACAAGAAATTTATGAAAAAATCGCTATATTCTTTAGGGTTACAAAACATAGTTTAAGTATTTTCAGAAACAGGATTGTACAAAAGACAGTGACTAAATTTTATGAGATGATAGCTATTAGAACGTGAGTAGGAAACGTATTACTTAACTTGTGATTAAAGTTATATTAGCAGCAATTATATCCTAAAATTCTACTGTAAAACTATACGTACGTCTTTGTTAAGTAATAAATTACATAACTACTAACGAACGATACTCTAAACTGAGTCTAAACAATAAAAGTTTGTATGTAGAGATTAACTGAGATAGATATATGTAATTTTACAGTAGATCTTCAAGACAACTAGCATAACTCTCTCTCTCTAGATTCAGTCTATGGATCAAACTAAAATACTTTTTTTTTTACCATTTTTTAGTACAAGCCCAACACAAAATTAACTCAAGGGTATTCTTGTCTAAGGTAGGTGTAGGTACAGCATCTATGAAAACTTAAACGTAACGCCTATGTAGAAGCTTAATATTTCCTTTTTTGCTTTGCTTCTTACGAAATATACTTTCGTTACCGTCTTTTAACCTAGAATAGCATCTCATTTTAACACAGTTCGCCGTATTTTCCCATATTCATTACTGTACCTCACATCATCCCGCCAAACGTTGTTGCATCAGCGCTTTTGTGCTACGTACGTTAAAGGAACTACTACGGCTGCGGTTTCCAGGATATTTGAAAACAGTTTGTAATCTACGTTCTCTTTTCGGTACAGACTACTTACGGTAAATATGATACTTTTAAGGTCGTATCAACATGCTCAAGGACTAGGTAGATCGATCTATCGCGGATGAAGTTTACTGTACTTTAGGATCCAATGTAGCGTCTACGAGCCCGATGTTCTTATATTCCGTTATGCGTGTTCTTACGTAGAACCCGGCCAATGAAAATTCTGGTACACCTATATTGACCGTTCGCTATTATTAGAACCACGATATTATGGCGAAAATATTTTTGCAACACTTAGTTTCAATGCGTTATGTGCACATCTGCAGCTCTACTTCATCGTATATGATTGTATCATTTTCACTTGTCTTGGCAAATTACAGACACATGGAGTTACACTAATCTTATTCTGGTTAGTGCAGTCAAATGAGAAACGTGTCTGAACAAAGACACGCTGCCAATAACCATGAACCAGAGCTGCCGATGAGGACGTGAGAAATTAAAATAAAGTGGGGCAAACATCTTTACGCGACAAAATCGTGGCCCTAGCTATTATTACGGATCTGAAAAACTCGCGTTTATTTTTAGGCTTAATTTATGATTCAAACATAAGTCAGTTCGTGTCGTTTTTACAATTGGTTCTTGACTTATTTGACATCTCCTAGAGAACCATCATGTTATGATAAAGAAGCAAATTAATGCAGGTCCAATCATGCTGTAGCACCAGAAACGGATCTAGGCTTTCCTTCGTTTGGCGCAAGAATTATGATTCCCCCCTCCTTCATTACCATCATTGCAATAAACCCAACATTGCTAAACGTATCTTGCATACGTTGTTTTACGCTTGCAAAAATAACAGTATAAAATTGTAGTAGAAATATATAAAACCTATACATACTAGCTACCATTAGTAGTGTTTTAAGCGTGCATTATAATTGTTAATACTGGACTTATAATATTATATGGTATTCAAGGTTAGTGAAAATACAAAATTAGTGAAAGTCTAAATATTGGTAGATATAGTAACTTTTTTACACTTCATTCCCAAATATACATTTTTGGAACTACCAGCGCCCCCTCTAACCCGGCGCCTGGGGCAGTCTCCCCCCCCCCTCCCCAATTTAGATTCATTGCTGGGTATCACTGTGTCAGAGAGCATACCCGAAGAAAATCAGCTGTATGCTTGAAAACACAAGAGTTATTTGAGGCTAACCTTCTGGTCAGCGAACCTGCGAAATTTTTCCAGACTCTTAACTACTATTCGTCTGCAATAATTTCGATGCGTCTCAAAGTGTAGTCCAGTTAAATAAGGCATAAATCGCTAGAGCGCCTTGGAGACAACTTTGCCACTTAAGTTTTTCGCGATGTTTCACTCACTCTATGAATGGTCAACGAATAGGGAAAGAAAAAATACGAGAACGCAGTGACTGGCATGTCAGAAATCATTGCGCTATATATACTCTAACCTTGTATATTCGCTCATTGTCTGTTGATCCTGTGATATTAACGTACAGTAATACAGTTTAGGAGAGTGTGTTCTGTTAGTGGTTCTACAAACTAAATTTACGGTTTGTAGTACCGGCTAAAAAGGAACAGTCGGAACAAAGTGTTTCAAACGCAGACTGTAAGACACCTTAATGTGGAAGTTTCCTACATTTATTTTGTCTATGTTCGCCTCCTTGTACTAATTATTATGCTGAAATGTTTACGTTCAGAGTCAATCATGGCCTGCGTTGGTACTGAATAGATTTTTGTAAATTTAAGTGTGCTTTATGTCACCCATAATTGCTTACGTGAGGCAGAAATCATTAAATAATTAGTTAAGTCCTCATTACTATCCTGTATACAACAACGGTTTTGTTAAAAACTAAGTGGATATTCAATTATGTGTGAAACAGTTTAATATATTATGTGGCTTGTGTTTTCAAATAATTAATATAAATGTTACGTATAAAAAACTTTAATAAATCCAAAACTTTCAGTAAATTCCACACTGAGGTTATCGCCTGCGCAGGTAGCCGAGTGATGTGCAGATCTACAGCCGATACACGTTTATTCGAAAACTGCCCAGATTACGTTAACCATGTCAGCTAAAGAGTAGCATTAAAAATCATTACCCGTGTGTGCTTCCATTTAACGGCCCCAGAAATATTTTTAAAGGGTTTTTCGCGGCCTAAAATGGTGGGTATGTGAATCATTGTGGTTCTTTAAGTATAAAACTCTCGGTGAACAATATTTTATTAGGCGCGTACGTAATAATTATTTATATTTAATAAATAGTCATAAAACAAAAGGATATGCAAAAATTACTTGTGTAGCAGATATATAGGTTAGGATACCACGCCATTGCGATGAAACGCGTCTGTACTACACTGAAAAAAAATACATATATTAATTACCGTAAAATATTTTGTCGCAATCGACCTTACCAAATTATTTTGTAGTGACCATAAAAGTTAATTGCTGTTCCCAATAAAGTTTCGCAGTGACTACAAAAAAAATTGTAACCACTACAGAATTATTTCGTGAGTTCCATATTGACAAAATATGTAGCCACCACAAAACTGTTTTTTTTTTTTTGTAGTGTTTAGGGCAAGGTGTGATTCTCATGCTTCGTCACCCATAGCTCACCACACTGCTAGGTCTCAAACGCACAAAATACGTCCAACGAAGCAGCCATCTTAGGGCCGATCTTAAAAACCTCTTTCGAATGACAACCAACTGCTATCTCCATAGAGAAAGCAGCCATCTTAGTTTTATTTGTCTGGGAACGATCACGTGTGATCACAGAATTGTACGTTATGTCAGTTCATAACTTAAAAGCCAAAACTGATTTGTTTTTCACTACGAAAATAAATTTAATGACTTCTTTACTTAACGAGGCTGGTTAAATTTAATTTACTACGGTTATTATTTAATTAGAACCGTTAGAGATAGCAGCGTTACTAGCGATATAATTTTTTCCTCGTGTCAAACTCTGTGAAAACCGTCTTCTTCCAAACCTGTACTAGAATTAATCTTAGCCTAATCAGTCGAGATGATGGTGCATTGCGAAAAATGTTTCTGCCAATAAATCTTTAAAACGCTGCAGTTTCTTGCAACATGTTCGATTGGGTGAATTACGTCTGCCACGAACGTAGCTGTCTGCAGATCAGTAAAAGAGGCATTCTTATTGACTCAGTCAAATAGGGTAACAGATACACGTAAAAACAAAAGCCAGTAACCTTTTTGAAGTTTGACGTACGTTGAAACCAAGAAGTCAATTTTCCCTCGATGAATCATCATTAGCGATGGTAATTTCTCGAGGAAAGGCTGATAAATTGCTAGGCTTCAATGTACTGTATTAATTTTAACCGTTTTCCTTTCGTTGCATGGGAGTCCTCATTTGTCTGCGTCGGATATAGAGGAGAGTAAGAGAGTGCATATGCCGAGGGCGGCATATCAAAATGGCGGCATACTAGCCCCGACTCTTTTGACGAAGTTAGGACAGAAAATGAGTATCCTCCTTGAAGAATATAATTCATTTAATAATGAAAATGTAGTAAATTTTTGACTGGAAAAAATTATTAACGTTATTTTGTAACATAAAACTAGTGTTTTGTGTTATAGTGTGTACATATAATGTTCACGTGCATGCAAGACGTGTTTATTAATCTGAATTAAATTTAACTGAGTTTAATCTCATCATATAATTTTGACGTACGGGTTTCTTTTTGCGTAGCAACAATTTAATTTCTAATAACTTGACCAAAAATAATACGACAGTATTGCTATATTGTTACCCATTATTTGAATAGAATTAGGGTAAAATTTTGAAAAATAAAATAAGGGGAGGGAGCTGCGTCAGACTATTTGGCTCCCTTTACAAAATGGTCTGCATCCAGCGTCGAGTCCCTAGTTGACTGTGCCAATGCTACTTCTGGGGCGCTACGACTGAATATCTGTGAATCGTAGGGCCATGAACTTTACGAATAAAGAATAATTTTGCCTCATAATGTTTCAATGCCTTAGGTGCACGTCAGCAGTTCTGCTTCATAGTTAACGATTGGATGTTTAAACTATCACGTGTCTTGTAGCTATACCCGCAAGTCACAGACTAGCGACGTTTCAGTTGCCTTATTCTAAATAGCACAGTCAAACGAGATACGTTACTTCACAAAGACACGCTGCCAATAACTATGAAGCAGAGCTTCAGACTAGCAATTCGTCAGTAAACAGTTAAACCGTACCACGTTATAAAATCATAAAATGCGCAATAAATTACTCTGACTTGGAGAACACGCTGGCAGATATCTCTGCTCATGAGAATGGCAGATGGCAGCACTGTAAGGTAGCGACCTACATGCTTGTGTGTGAGAGAGAGATAGATAAGGACAATGCAGTCTGCGCGCTATACGTACGTGACGCGAATCTTCGCGAACCCAGATATCCCGAGTGACTTCATTGCTGTCTGACACGCGCACGAAGGAAAGCGACGACTGCCGCGAGGGAGTTGGCGAGGGAACGGGACAATAACCTACCTTATCTTCCACCTCCTTCCAGAAGCATATAACCCTCTGTCTATGAGTGAGAGATTTTGGTCAGCGCTTAACATTGAGGTCTTTGGCGCTGGTGAGAGGTGACGTGATTTGAGTATGGAGCAGCGCCGTATTGAAAGGGCGGGCGAAACAGGAGATTCCCGAGAAAACACGCATGATTCCGACTTGCGAAGATCCGGGGACCGACCCCGCCGGGAATCGAACCCGAATCGCCTTGGTGGAAGGTGACACCACGGCCCACTCTGTCAATGGACGCCATCATTTCCGATACGTAGAGATCAGAAAAATTCCCATTTTCATTTGGGCAGCTAGAATTCCAACAACTGTATGTTTGTGCAACATTCGCAATTGGCCTTTCATTTATTTGACATCTCCTGGAAGTCTCTGAGCCAATACCAAAAATGTAACTATTGCAGTCCTATGTAATTTTATACGCAAGTAGCTAACGAACATCTGCCGACCGCTTCAGTTCACATATATTCTTGCAGACTAGCCTAAAAGTCAGTGAACCAGCGAATTTTTCAGGTCTCTACCAATACGTGAGTATGCAGGGTCGAGTGATCTTTTCTACATTCTAAGCATACACCACGTATAGTTTTAGGGATATATAATACTATTTTAACATAACAATTACCTTGGTGAAAAATTACTTTGAAGTTACTAAAATGAATAAGCTTACTTAAATTCTGAATTAAAATCTAAGTTTTGCTAAATGTTAAATTACAATTAATGTACTTTAGTATACATACTTAATAATTTGTTCATCGTCATCGGAATAGCATGAAAAAAATTATGATTGATAACTAATAACGTTTTCGGACCACATTAAAATTTTTTTTATTTATTAATTTAATACGTATAGCCAGATGTAACAGATTTCCCGCACATAAATTAAATGTAGAAATGAAATGATACATTCATAATGGCATTTAGCTGACCTCGGAAATACTTGCGCCAAAATAAAATTTATGTCAAAATATGTTTATACTTCTTAATTGGAAACAATTTTAATTTATTTTACGTCATAAAACAAGATCAATATAATCATTTTAAAAATTGTAGGTGTTTTACCAAGCTATTTATCTTGTTAAGTAACCATATAATTACCTCAAAGCCTTTAATTAAACGGTGTTATGAACCGTCAAATTATCTATTTGAAAGTCGTTAACTTCGAAATATTTACCATGGGCACGCTAACCACACTTCCACCTTAATTGTGCAGATATGATGAGTAGTTTCAATAAGGCCTTTTCCCAATTTATAAAGATATGTGTTCTTGCGGAGCTAAAAATGTAGATAAATATATAATGTGTATGATGCGTCTTCACTTACAGTCACTCCACTACGCCAATATATCGAAGATATAGAAACAAAATAAATTTTGTTTGTTTTGTACGACTAGACACAAGAATAATTACGTTATGTATTCTTATCTTAATGGAAAACGAACTGACCTTTATTTGAATTTACGAAAATGATGTCATTTAAATCAGTTAACGGAATCTTGTTGTCATCTCAAGTTGCGTTTTATGTAATATATATTTGTTCAGGCAATATTGATCAGTTTTCCACTCCAGCAGAAGGAACTTTTTTTTTTGCCTGAATCGTGAACAAAAATTAATTTATTTAATGACGAAAAATTCCTTCCCTTCACTAATAGGCCTGATGTTGTTTTATTCCGAATTTGAAGTTGTCAACGGAGAAAACATTGCTACGCAAATGTCACTGCCCAACAACTACGAAACATTTAGCTGCGGAGCACTGCATTTGAGTTGATACAGTTACTAGCAGCGATGGCGTAACATTTTATTTTCGAAGGTCCGACAATTGAGAATTGTTTGTGGGAAACTATACAAGTGCCAGAAAATCACATTTTGAGGTTTTACACTGAAATAATTATATGTCCTGTTGCTAATACCATACGAAGATATAAGTAACAATAATGCATAGTTCAGCTTAAACAAACGTCCGTAGAATGCACTTGGTGTAACACCATAACTGTCAGCATGGAGAATGATACAAGTGCCATTTGAAGAAAAATTTTCTAAATATTTCTGTAATTGTTCTTTTCACACATACAATCCTGTTAACAAATGCAACACAGCATTCGAATTATAAAATTATTTTTGATAGTTTTTTTTTTCATTTCCTGAAAAACGTACTATTTGGCACTTATAACGTTTCCCACGAAAGTTCCTCAATTTTAAAG